>PVIR01004272.1:0-80509 GCA_004026965.1 Petromus typicus | reverse complement strand
GGAGAGTTACTTCAAAATTTGAATCATGCTGCCAGTTTTGATTAATGAGTCATGTCCCGGCATGGGTAGCTATTTGGTCTAAAGCCTCAGATAGGACTCACTTTATGAGACTGTAAAACATCTGACACAATAATGGCTTCACAGAAAATATAAAATATTGCCTCCAATGATGCCTGTGGTTCTTCAACTAGTCATAAATTTTGGACTTTGGTCAATAGAAATGAATTTTCTTCAGCAAAAATAGCCCCTCAGAGAAATCACATGTCTTCCTGTGTGACCTTCCTCAAAATGGTTATGGTATTCTCCGGGAAATGAAATGAACAAACAATAGTAAAACTCTTCAACGGCTATCCTGTACTCCATTTCCAATCGTCACAAGCCTCACCTAGCTGGCTACAGTCCACCATTGCCATCTTTCCCACATCTCTCTCTCTGCCTCTGATTTTCCATGTCTTGGATTTCTTATTTGATTTTGTTTTTATGGAATGACCTCTGTCTCCAAACCTCTACCTTTAGAAGATGTCTACCTCTCAAGCTCTGCAGACTGACTTCCTGGGAAGCAATCCCTTTCTCTTACTAAGATGACGTGACACTTGGGAGCACAGTGATTAAGCATAAAATAAGTTTCCAGAATTTTAAAATATCCCCCAGGTCTTGTTTGGTCTGGCTCTCAAACTGAACATATCTATGGCAGCCAATTTCAACTTTGGCTGGGTTGAATTCTTGCTTATGTTTTCTAGTCTGGGATAAGTAATTTGAATTCTTCCTCAGCTTCTTGACACTGCTGTAAAAAGGGCAGTTGGTATATCTGTTCATTACTATGAACAAAATAAACTGATGAGAAATAGACAATAAAACTGCTTTAGGATTCAGCTAGTGTTCACCGTGAGTGGTTGTAAACTCTGTGGAAGTGTTTTGGAGTGTCACAGCAACTTGGGGAGTATAAACATGAGGATGAGAGACTCCAAGGGAAGTTAATATTCTGCAAACAAACAAGCAGAGAGATGTGAGCCTGGGGATGGGAAAGACCAGCACTAGAATGAACTGCCATATATCGCGTCAACACAAACCAAATTTGTCTGTCTGAGTGATAAGCCACGAAATGGGTTTTTATTCTTCTCTAAAATTTGTTGTGCACCTCAGTTTCTGTTTATCTATGGAAAATATTGAATTCAAAACCTCAGGAAATTCTAGATGAACTGCAACAAACCTTCATTTAAAGGCCTACCTAGGATCCCAATGGAAACGTCAGAGACCGAAAGCCAAGAATCAGCTTGAGTAAAGCCGAGCTCCTTCCCTAGGGAATTTGTGACTTCTGGCAGACTTTGATTTTTAATGTATCAGATGACAAGGGAGAAAATTGTGGACCACTGAAAGGTAAAGTTGCTGGTGGAAACACTTGGATGAGGCTGGAGATTTACTGTACTTCACTCCCAGAGAAGAGGTCAACGTGAAAAAGAACTGAATGACAAAAGAAGACAAGTGATCTTGTGTGTCTCTCTGCACAGTCGTGTGGGAAATCCCAATACCAACTTGGACTGTAGACTGAAATGGCTGGATTGGTAAGTTAAGTATGTACTGCAATAATCAGCCATTCAAACAACACGAAATTGTTCTCATCTCACAGCAGCCACAAAAATCAATTCAGGTTAAATGAAGACCTAAATGCTGTTAGCAAAACAAAGCAACCACATATACACTTGACAATACTGAATGCTGCTGAGTTCAGTGAAACAGAGAACACTCACACTACTGATAGATGAGCTGCGGATCTACTTTCAAATGCAAGTTTAACAATTCGTATTAGAGCTGAAAAAGTGTTTATTCCTAGCTACTCTCTCTGAGAAAGAATTATTTCATGTGTGCATAAATCGATGGGTGAGAATATTCAGAGAAGCATTATTTGGATCCACAAAATGTAGAAACAAACATGGAGCACCTGGATTCATTAGTTTTCCACTGATGTGTAACAATTTGCCACACATTTGGCAGCTTAAACCAATACTCATTTAATATTTCAGTTTCCGTATGCCAGGTATACAAGAGGTGACTGAAAACTACAGTGAATGTTTAAATTAAAACTTTATTGCAGTTTGATATTCACTGCCATTAATCCCCCTCAAAATACTCTTCCTTGTTTTGAATTCACTTGCTTCGTCATTCTTTCTCTGTCTTGGTAGTTCTAAAGTCCTCATTCATGAGTATCCTTAACAAGTGTGATTAAAAATAAGTGGGTGGCATTGTTGAGTGCATCCAACAGAAAGGCAAGCTCAAAAAAATATTACAGCATATCTTCATCCACCTACTCACTGGATCTGGCATGGTGTGACTTCTAGCTCTTCCCCAAAGTCATGACCATGACCACGAAAAGCAAATGTTTAGAACTGATTCAGAACATTGAGGAAGCCGCTATAGTGAAACAGTAGGGAGCCGTTCTATATAACTCTGGGTAAAAATCATTTCACAATTAAATTATGATTAGGCCTAATCTTCTTGCCTACAGTCTGGCTCTAACATTGCAAAACATAATTCCATTTTTGCCTCTGGTCACAGCTGAGACCTCAGAGGCCCCAGGATTCTGTGACACTAGGGGAAAGATTATATCAGCTGAAAGCATCCTGTTCCTTGAGAACCAAGTAGTAAAGGTTTCCTTTGAGAAGAGACAAATTCCTTAGCAGCTTCACTCCTTCCACCTAAGTTGTAAAAACATTTTTGCTCATCTTACACCCTAAAGATCATAAAGTCCACATCAGCATAAAATCCTTAGTCCTAGGATTACCACCACCCTCTGAGACATCTGCTTACAAAATCTTTCTCGTTAGGATTATCACTGATCTCTCAGTCATCTGTTATTCCCTGTGAACCCAATAAATAGTGGCAAGCTCAGGGTGCCTTCGTCTATGCTGCCCAGAGTATGACTGACCAGGCCAGAACCCAAATTTCTCTCTAGGTCTTATTTCCCATTTTAATTTTTTAAAATTTATCTTGTGCTTTTGTGTCTCACAGGATACCAGGACCCACTGCAGAGGGTCTGCTAACATCCACTTTCCTTGTTTCCTGCATGCACCTAAAGAGACAGGTGAAAGAGGACTTTCAGAACTGCCTTGAGAGTGGCAAGAATGATGGGACAAGTATTCACAAGGTCAAGGGCAAGGTTCTTCTGGTGCAATAACTAAAAAAAATTTAAACACACTGCAGTTTTGATCATCTCGTGTTTTCTGCTCAGAGACTCAAAAGGCTGAAATCAAGGGGCCCAGGGATTTAGCTCAGTGGTTTCGGCACCTGTTTTGCAAGTGCAAGGACCCAGGTTCGATCCCCCAGTTAACCACATACAATACTGGGCGTGGAGAATCACGCACACCAGCAATCAGAACAATGAACCACAGTGCTGGGCATGGTGGCTTACACCAGTAATCCCAGCACTTGGGAGGCAGAGACAGGAAGATTGCTGTGATGTGAGTTTGAGGCTGAGGACCAGCCCGGGCTACAAGTGAGACCCCGTCTCAAAAAAAAAAAAAAAAAAAAAAGCTGAAATCAAGGCCTTCACTTGGCTAAAGTCTCTTTGAGTTTCACATTTTCATATGCAATATTTGGTCTTGTTCAACATTCTTTTGGTGTTATTATCAAAATTCAGTTCTTTGGGGTTGTAAGACTGATGGCTATAGTCTACTCTCCTGATGGCTATAGTCTACTCTCCTGATGGCTATAGTTCACCAGGCACTCACAGCTCCCTCCCCCCACCCTTAGGTCCTGGGCATGTGGCCATCTCATAATATGTCAGTTTGCTTCCTGAAAGTCAGCAAAGAGGCTCTCTCCAGCTTCCCATCCCCTTATTCAAGAAGGACCTATGATCTTTGCATACGTTAGGCCTACATACAAGAATATCCTTTTTGATTGACTCAGCATTAAATAATCAACTTATTCACAGGATGAATAACCTTCCCCGTTTTACAAGTCCTTGTCTTACCCAAGGGAAGAAGGTTATTGTGGTGATGTATGATGGAAGCAAACATCATGGGGCCATCTTAGAATCTACGCATGGAAGTATAACTGTTTCATGCTTTTATGAATCATTCACTGTATGTACGCATAATAAAATGTACAGTGCTGTGTTACATAGTATAATGAAAACCTGTGAAATATGGCTACATGCACTCATATAGACAAACTCTAAATTGTAACTGTGAGTGATCTACAGAAGAAATAGTAGGTATGAGATAATATGAGACAAATATAAATTATGTGAAAGATGACTTTCAGCTGAAGCTTACAGAAGCCTTAACTTTAGTATCCAGTTCAGAAAAGTGATTCTCTGAAGGAGCGAATGAGAAGAGCATGATCAGAGAGAAGCATCCAGAAAGTTTGGAGCTATGGTGATGTGTGTGGTCACAGGAACGTATCATCTAGTACTGCTGTTATGTATGTGTGTGTGGTCCTGGAGACAGAGCTCAGGGCCTCACGGATGGTAAGTCAGTGCTCTTCCACGGAGCTCTGTCTTCAGGCTTTTTTATTGGGATAATTTTTCACGTGTTCAAAATATTTCATTACAAAATTAAATATACAAATGTAAGATGAAACAATAAAATAACAACAAATATTTCAGCAATCTGAATCAAAACCAGCACTTTGGACAAGAAATCTTGAATTTATTTTAAAAATGGGGTAAACTACATCTGAAAAATCATGAAAACAAATGGAGCAAGTTATTTCTCCAAATGTCTCAGTAATTCTTTTAACACAATGAAAAGCATGCCTAATCATAGTGACGGCCGAAAGAGAATGGAGAAATTTATAATTAAGTGTTTTATATCATTTTTTGCTTTTGCTACATAATAATTCTTTGGGGCATGATTTTATAAGTGAAAATTCAATAGAGCAAGGAATTAGCATCTAGAGAATGTAAATTCAGCAACCAGTGTCAACAAACAGTATTAAAATTCAAGTACTTCCTGTTATAGGAGTAGTGTAGTACTTATAAATAAAAACTATCATCATTTGTACAACTTCAGGACAAATGTGTTTATACTTATTTCAATGAGGAACAAGAAGAAATAAAGATACTGAGTTAAAGATGTATAGTAACTCTTGACTATAATTATTTCAATGTCTTTCAAGCAGTTGTTTTTTGTAATAAATGTAAGGGGAAACTGAGGAAAATCTTAGGGAGACTGTTTAATCAACTTTGATTCAGCAACTATGAGCAGAAAAGTGTTTTGATTTTGTTACAGAAAGTCTTGCTTATGTAATTGGTCTTATGACCCATACAGCCTGTTCCATCATGAAAAGTTAAATTGTCCTCAGAATATTATTTCTTCATCCCCCTCAAACAAGAACTCCTAGATACTGTCTTCCAGCAGGATTCAATTGCACTTGTTATTTCTACTTCGCAAAGTGTCTACTTGGATCAAACTAGAATAGAAAGTTATTGACTGGGGATGATAAAGTTGTTTTATTAAACACTGTCAAGGTATTATTCTCTTTTTCTTCTCCACCGAGAGACATTCAAGCACCCTTGTGACTCTCGGAGGAGCGTGTGATGATGTTCTCTGTCTTCCTCTGACTCACTACTGCTTGCTGATTAGGGTTTGGGAGGGACACAGAAAGGCACAATGTCTCCAACCTTTGTGTACCTGAGCATCAGTTTCGATGGCATGCGGCAGGAAGTGGCCAAGCACAGAGAGCAGGAAACTTAGGAAACTCTAGCTGATCCACTCTGTGTCCAGCCTCACACTTGCTGTTTTATGGATACCTGTCTGAGAATCATGGGAACGACCCGGGGTCACATGTGTCTGTTGAGAGGTATTACACACTAGACATCTTCCCCACACTGTCTGTTTATACACTCAGTTTGCACATGTAATAAGGAGCTTCAGAGTTGAAAGAAGGGTCTAGCATTTGTAGTACATCTTTATGGTTTTCCATCAGGATTCATATGATTAATCTAAGTCGGTCCTTCCAAGTGGCCACCATCCTGCCAAGGACTGGGAGTGAGCATATTACCTTATCTTTCCAAAGAGGGGTGAGTACAAGTTTACTAGGGGAAACAGGATGAGATCGAGGGAAGTTTTCTTGCTACTTCTTGCTACTTTTTCTTGCTACTATGGAGGAGGCCTGGAAAGAGGGTTTCCCTCAGGATTTATCAGGACGTCTAGCAATGCTGCTTCCATTTTGCTGGTACATGAGACAGGCATGTGCAGTAAGTGTCTGTATTCCTTTGTTAGGCTGCTACAGTGGCCCCACAAACCAGATGGCTTTCGGTGGCAGGCTGACGACAGGGGTGCACCCTGACAATCCTCCCATGGTCTTCTAGTTTAAGTAATGTCAGTGTTCCTGGATATTCTTTGGTTTGCAGGTGCTGCTTCAAATTCATGACAGCTTCTCATGTGTCTTCACTTGAGCTTCCCTCAGTGAATGTCTGTCTGTGTCCAGAGAATACCAGTCATGTGAGGCGAGCGTCCACCCCCTCATGGCCTCACTGGAACTCCATCAGCTTGATTCCCAAGAAGGTCACATTTTGGAGGTAGGGACTATAGCACATCTTCGTGGAGTGGAAAGAAATCTTGACTTTCTGAATCTCTCTGTGCTATGATATAAATTTCCTTTTTTTTTTTTTTTTTTGAGACAGGGTCAGTTTGTAGTTCAGGCTGGCCCTGAGCTCAGCCTCCAACTCACATCACAGCAATCCTCCTGCCTCTGCCTCCCGAGTGCTGGCATGACAGACGTGAGCCACCATGCCCGACACTGTGGTATGTGGTACTTGTTGCTGCTGGGTGTGAGTTTCCACGCCTAGTATTGTATGTGGTTACCGGGGATCGAACTCGGGTCTTTGCGCTTGCACGACAGGCGCCGAAACCACTGAGCTAAATCTCCGGCCCAAATTTCCTATTTATTAAGTCAATTGAATTTGTACTCTCTCACTTCTCCATGGCAGGATGATGCAGGCCCTTCTTTGTTTTTCTTTTTGTGTAGAGCATCCTTTTTCATTTTATTCATCAGTACATACCTGTAGTGTTAACATTCTTCATGAGGCATTGGTACAACAGCTCTTAATTCTTTATTTTTAATCATTTCCCCCTTTTCTCTCCTTCCTCCTTCTCCCACCCCTTGGTCTCCTTTCTGGTTCCTTTTGTGAAAGAGCCACTTCCCTATTTCTTATTGTCTACATTTTATTTTGCTCTTTATTTATTTTTGGATTTCCCTGGCCACAATGTGTACCTGTTTTCCTACAAAGGATTCAAGTTTATCCTTTATGGAAGAGTAGTTTTCTATTGTGTATGAACACTCAATTTACTTAATACATTCGTCTTCTGCAAATGTGGGTTGCTTCCAAGATATAACTATTGTGAATTGTGCTGCTATAAACATGGATATGCATGTGTGACTGTAACATGCGATGCTTAACTACTGCAGGGAGATATGTAGAAGGAGAGTAGCTGGGTCAAATGGACATCTATTTTTAGTGTTTTGAGAACTCTCTTTACTGATCTCTGTAAAAGTTATACTAGTTTACATTCCCATTGACAACGTGTAAGAGTTCCTTTTCCCTGTTGTCTTGCCAGCATTTGTTATTATTTGATTTCTTGATGATAGCCATTCTCTCTCGAGTAAGAACTAATCTCAGTCATGTTTTAATTTGCCTTATTTCATTGATCAGCAATATCAAACATTTTTCACATATTTATTGGTCATTTGTACCTCTTACAAAATATGTCTGTTCATTTCAGTTGCAAATTTTTGATTGGGTTTTTCATTTCAGATTGTCTAATTTTTGAGAACTTTACTATTCTGGATATCAGTCTTCTGTCTGAGGAATGATTGGTAAATTTTTTCCCATTCTGTAGGCTCTGCTGGTTGTTTTATTTGCTGTGCAGAAGCTTTTTAATTTGATACGATCCTATTTGTGGATTTCTGGACTTATTTCTTATTTCTGAGTTTTGTTCAGAAAGACTCTGACTACATCTATGTCTTCAAGAGTTTTATCTATTTTTTTATCTTGCAGTAGATTATTTCAGTTTTAAAATTAATATTTTTGATCCATTTTGATTATAATTTGGCAAGTGGTGAGAGATATAGGCCTCAATTCAATGTTCTTCATGTGGATAAAGAGTTTCTCCAGCATCATTTGTTAAAGAGTCTGTCTTTCCTCCAGCATATGTTTTTGGTCACTGCATCAAAGATGAGGCAGTTGCACGTGTCTAGAGTTTCTGAGTTTTTTTCTGAGTCTTTCATTTGGTTCTAATTTATCCACATGTCATTTTTGGGGGGCGCAATATCATTCTGCTTTCATCATTGTACTGCACACAAAATTTGAAGTCCAGAATTGTGTTGCCTCCTGCTGTGCTGCCTTTGCTAAGGATTTTTTTTTTCTTTTTGCTCTTCTAGGTCTGTTCTTATTTCATACTAATTGCAGGATCATTTTCTTTAGTTCTGTGTGGAACACTTGTAGGAGAAAGGGTAGCCCTTTAGCAGTTTCCTGGGACTACCAGTTAAGAAGAATTTCTGCAGAGCTCCTGATGCAGAACTCCTGAGTTTCCTTATCACCAGTCCACAGAATGGATGTGTCTGCCCCCCCCCCCCATCTTGTTAAGTTTTGTATTACTGAATCTTGCAAATGAGATTGGTAAACAAACACTGGGATAGGAATCAGGAAGAACAGCAAGGCCTGTCCCAGGAAATGCACTGGCCCACCTCTTCTGTTTTTAGCCCTATGCATCGCTACTTTATATTGGCTCCTTAATAAAAGAGCTGTTGGAAGACAGCTTGGTGGTTCAGTCTTCCGAGGTTGTTCTTTCTGCTGGAGCTCATCCCTGAGTGCCTCGTTTCTTTCTGCGACCCCAGACATACATTGGGCTTAACACCGACAAACATTATTGATATTTTCATTAGGATTACATTAAATATGGGTATCAATTTTGAGAGTATGGCCACTTTGAGAATATTGGTTCTGCATATCTACAAATAGGGAATATCTTCCGTTTTCCAATGTCTTCTTCAATATGTTTTTTTCATATTATGTACATTTTTCATTGTAGAAATCTTTCATTTCCTAGGATACATATTTCATTTTTATTGATGCTATTGTGAAAGGTATTGTGTGTCTAATATCTTTATTGGTAAGTTTATTATTGATCAAATCTACATTGATTTGGTGTACTGACTTGGTATCCAGTTAGGCTATAGAATTTGGTTATTAATTCTAGGAGCCATTTGATGGAATTTTTTGGTTCTTCAATGTAGAGCATTATGTCATCATGCAAATAATGATAATTTAACTTCTTGCTTTTCTACATACGTATCCTTTTTATGTCTTTCTCTTGCCTCATCATTCTGGCTAATGTTTTGAGAACTATATTTAACAGGAGTGGTGAGAGTGAATGTCTCTTGTTTCTGATTTTAGAGAGAAAGTTTCAGCTTCCACATATTTAATATGATGTTGGCTACTGGTTTATCATAAATGGCTTTTATCAGGTTTATAAAGTCCTCCTATACCCCTGTTTATCATGAGTGGATGTTAGATTTGTCAACGGCTTTAACTGCAATTGAGATGATTTGTGATTTCTGTCCTTGCTTCTATTTATGTGATGTATTACATTTCTTGAATTGCATATGTTGAAATATTCCTGCATCCCTAGGGTGAATCTTATTTTGTCATGATGTATGATCTTGATGATTTGTTGCACTCTATATGGCTGTATCTTGTTGAGGAATTTTGAGTCTGTGTTTATTAAAGAAGTTGGCCTGTAGCTCTTTTTTTGTTGTTTGGGTCCTTTTCTGATTTTGATATCAGTATAACACTAGCTTCCAGGAATGACTTTGGAAGTATGCTTTCCCTTTCAATTTCTTTACACAGTTTGAATAGTACTAAGATTAGATCTCCCCCCAACCAAAAAAAAGATTAGATCCTCCCACCGTTTCTGTAGAATTTAGTAGTGAACCCATGGGGACATTAGCTTTCCTTAATTGGAAGATTTTTTATTACGTTTCCAGTTTCACTGTCTCTTATAAGATCGTTTATATCTTCTTGGTTTAATTTTTGTAGTTCATACATATTTAGGAATCTATCTTATTTTCTGAATTCTATAATTTATTACAGTATAGATTCTCAAATAATTACTAATACCCTGCTGGATCCCAGGAGCGTATACTGTGATTTCATTTTTTTCACTTATAATTGTATTGATCTAGGTCTTTTCTTTTCTTTTTTGGTAAGATTGGCTAGGGGTCTATTTTGTTTATTCTTTCAAAGAATCACCACCTCTGTTGTTCATTGATTATATCTATGTTCATTGATTATATCTATCACATTTTTAGCCTCAATTTCATTAATTTCTGTTCTAAATAGTTATAATTTCCTCCACTGCACTAGCTTTGGAATTGGAATTCTTGTTTTTCTAGAGTCTTGAGGTTCATCTTTAGGTTATTTATTTGGGTTATTATCTGAGTCTAGGAATTGTCTAAAGTCTTCTGTGATCCATTGATTATTTAGGAGGATATTGTTTCACAAAAAGATCAACGAGATCAAAAATGAGTGAGATTTATCAACCATGAATCAGACCTAGCAGCAAGTGGACTTGAAAGATATCTACAGTGTTTCATCTAATGACAGAATACATACTCTTCTCAGTAGCACACAGTACTTTCTCCAAAAGAGACTATGGGCTGGCCCATCAAGCACAGTGAAGTAAATGTAAAAGAATCAAAACTATCCTGTGCATATTATCAGATCAGAGTGCCATGAAGCTAGAAATCTATGGCAAAAGAAACCATTGAAATTATGAAAGTACATGAAAGTTAAATAAGACTGTCGATGCAGGCCCTTATGATGGGGTAAGGTAAGGGCAATGATGGAGGAGAAGGGGGTGCTAGAATGAATAAATGCAGAAGGCAGAATCTGGGGAGAATTCCTTTGGATACTTATTCATTAGATGTCTCCTGAATCTTTCCTTTGTCAGGTGTGTTAGTTCTTCCTTGAGGAGTGCTGTTTCTGCTGTAAGAGTATCAGGAGCAGGTCCAAGGTTCTGATAAGATCCTCTGTCACCTATTAACACCTGCCAGTGTTACTGTCTCATGTAATTGTGTTGTTAAATCTTGTATGAAGCTTTTGTTGAATATCCCAGATATCTTTTCTTTGAGGTACAATTGACAAAGATAATTTTATTCCTAACACTTGACAAATGTTTCCACCTAATCCATCACTTTTGATACATGCTTTCTGGGCACATATGACTCTAATGGGAAACAACTAGGAAAGGTCGCAGTTAACTATAAATTCAGCTTTCAGGTGCGTAGCTTTGGGTGGGTTATCCAGACACTCTTCTGGACCAGTAACTAGAGCTCATATTTATAAATGATTACAGGGATATCACCATCTTCAAAATGAGTGGACCATATGTAAATAGTGACCTAAGACCATCTACCTAATTAACAGAGTCTATGCAAAGTGTACAGATTTATAAGTTTTCTCATTGCTCTACATGAAGGAGAAGGAGAAGGAGGAGGAGGAGGAGGAGAAGGAGAAGGAGAAGGAGCAGAAAAAGAGCATTAATGAAGTTAGTTAAAAGGTAACCTGAAAGTGTCTTGGGCCACATCAGTTTATGAACATTTGGGTCAAATTCTGGCAAGTTTTGATGACACCCTTTCACTATCTTTAACCACATGGTTTCCTTTAGAGTCTTTTGTCTGCAATATTTTGGGTGCTCCAACAGGGTCACTGCAGTGGGTGGCCACTGAATGTGCTGCTTTCTCTCTGTTCATTTAAAATTCTCTGCCTTGGCCAGTAATTTAGCTCAGTGGTACTGGCACCTGCCTTATGAGCATAAGGGTGAGAGTTTGATTCCCAATACCACACATACAAAAAAAAAAAAAAAAAAAAAAAAAGCTCTTCCTGGAATCTGTTTAGAGAATGGGCTTTCACATGTACATATCTTTCATAGTAGAGTGCTGAAGCTCAAGGCATGGTCAGATTCTAGTAGAACCCAATATTAGGTTCTATGTTTTCTTCAACTTTCCTAGGAAGCTTTCCTTAACTGGATCACTGGATAGAGAATGGGTACAGACAATAAGAGCAAAAGCACTTTTCTGGTATAGACTCTGAGTTTGCCCTATCAAACTAGATTCCTCTTGTCTCTGCCTGGCCTCTTTTCTCTGCAGGGCACATGGTGCCTGCCTCACACATTTCCACAATTTATTTTCCTCCACCATCCTGAACTGCCCAATAGATGTTGCAGATGACTAGTTTTTAAGATTACTCAGGTTAAAATCCAGACTGGCCCACACTCTAATTCACTAACCTACTCCAAGGACCCGACCACTGAATGAGGAGGGAGATGGCCTCAGAGCCCTGAAAGCAGTGAGACATGCAAGGTGTGCTGAAGAGAAATCTCTTGTCCCATGTCATGTGATTTTAATCAACTTTCCTGATGATTCCCTATCAGGCAAGTGCTACTCACAGTCCATGCTTTATTTGATTAGGAATGATAATGAGTCCCTTTGTAATTGTAATGTTCTGAGCACTTCTTATAAAATTTGATTATTTTTTAAGAGATTTAGCTTTTAATTACATTACTTGTCACTTCCCATGTTCAGGATGTAAACACTGTCTGCTGCTGAACTACTGATTAGGAACTCCAACTTGCAGAGCTGTTTTTGTGAAGGTGGTGAGGTAATCAGGCAGAAAGGTACTGCCGACTCACTGCAGACAGGAGAGTGCAATGCTTCTTGACTACGGTTATGGTTGCTAACAGAGCAAATCTCAAGGGGCTAAGTCAGGGATAGAGCCAGAACGAAATCTGGTCTACCCAGGAACACCAACCTCACATACATTATACAGGGTATAGTTGAACATTCAAACAACACTTTCTAGGTCTAGTTGCATTGTTTTTATATATTATTCGATGTGAGCGGTGTGGGCAGTCTCACACTGCTAAGAAACAAGCCAGCTAAGAAACAGTTCCAAAATTCAAACATTTCTCTAAGAATCTAAAGTTCTTTTTTTGTAGTTTATTTAGTGGTAAAATCTGTTCTGATCTAAGATTTACTTATTGTCTTTATTTATCCTTTGTCTGGAGGTTGGTGTTTTGCAACTGAAAGGTGGTGGTATTGATTACAGCGTGTTCCGAGGGGTCAGTTCCCACACTCTGGGCTACTACTGCCTTCTAATGTGTGGGACTCTGCCTGTAGCCACCTGGCTCAGAGCTGTCAGTGAGGAGGATACCACCAGGGAGAGGAAATGAGAGGAAGCATAGAGGATGAAGATGTGAAATTAAGACAGTAAATGAACAGGACTGAGTTTTTTCTTTTCTTATTTGCTCTCCCCTGTGACTAGAACTGTGGGCCTCTGCCAAAACCTGCTGAATTAAGCCCTATGGAAGAGAAAACATGATAATAACTGTCTCAGTGTCAGAGTGCAAGATGGTCATCTGTTCTGTCTGCTTGTGGATGAGGGGCAGAGAAGCAGGCTCCTGACATGGCTCCCATCCCAGCATGCACACCTCCCTCCCGGGACATGTACTGACTCTTGTTGAGGGCTCTGGCTTTCTGCCAAAATCCATATCTGATCCTTCTGGCAGACCACAGGTAACAGTCAAGCCTTGTCAGTTGCTCTGCCCAAGTCAGACTCAGGGACCTGCCAGAGCATGACAGTTTTCAGGGAGGAAGCTGCAGCCAGGGACTCAGACTCTATCCCATCTGCCCTCATGCTCATGGGCACACATGAGTTCCTAACCCAGGAGCCTCCCTGATGTCTTGTGCTCACCTGTGACTATTCTTTCTCCCTTACTTTCTGGAAGAAGTTTCTCACCTCCAGTCCAAGCTGACCTGGATCCGGCACACTATTCCCTTACACTTCCTTCGGCACACCTACCTTTTCCTCAAGGACCAGCTGTTCCAGCAATGCTGCCTGGACTTTTCCTCCTTGGTAATGGGCCTTCCCCGGGTTCCCAGAGAGCTTCTTGCCTCTCCCCATTAAGACGAGTAGAGGCTGATGTCTGTTTGTTGGTTACATCGTGCAGTGGGGCATTTCTTGAGGACTGTGAACTTAGCTGTGACTATTTGCCCAGGATAATCAAATTTCCTGGGTCTTTATAGGGTCGGGGATGTATGAATAAAGACTGCCTTATAAAAGAATCAGTTCCAATGGTGGTAGCTAGTGCAACAAATTTAACAAAGAAACAACCTATAGTAGTCTACCCATCAGGACTACAGACCTTTTTGTTCTCAAAGCTCAACTTTAAGAAAGATGTTTTGTGCAATTCTGAGTATGGACTGACTGATTTTTAACTTCTCCTTTAGCCTGAGTGAGTTTTAATGAGAATGTAGAGTTACAAGCTAGATGGTCTCCTAAATACATCTCCGATTTGAAGCCGGTGGCCTTTATTATATTGAAAATCCAATGCTATCTTTTAGATTATGGCTGACATAAAATATATGAGCAGCAAGATAGATAAAAATATGCTACCTCCCACAAAAAAATGGCAATTCCACTTTAAAATTCTGCCCATATTTTAATTTATAGCTGCAAAGAAATCTAGTTTCTGTTTTTACTGTTTTTGACATCTAGTTATATTATTTCCAGAATTTCAGAATTGATGTATAACAATGAAGAAAATGGACTCAAACCCTTATCCTTGCCCATAATTTTAAATATTAAAATTTGATTACCTCTCATAAAAATTTTAACAGTCTTTCAAACCAGGCCTAAATTGAAATGACTTCACTGTTAATCATTTCTTACTAAAATAAGAATAATGAATTAAACTGATGGCATTTTTAATCTTACCCTTGGAAATGTTGTAAATCTGTCCAGCTCTTCTACAAAGCAGAACATCTGCAAACTAATCGCCGACATGACAATCAAGAGGCTGGCAGTAAATACAACCAAGCTCCCCAGCTTTTTTCCAGGGCCAAATATCTTGTACACAAAATCTTCCAGTGCGGGTGAAATCTTAATAAGTCGAACAACTCGAAGAACCTGTCATGAGAGAGCGAAACATAAATTATTATTATATTGAGTCTTAAAGTAATTCATACTAAGACATCACATTCATAGTACATTGTAAAAACATCTCATGGGCCATTTGAGTGTTTATAGACTAAAAAACGATAATGTGACAGTGGAGTCATTTGTCTAGCTCAGTGCCTCCCATCCTAGTGAATGATGGTAAAACGTGGTGTAGCACACCATGTAATCATTCACAGTGGTATTGACGAGCACATACCATTGAAATAAAATTGACTTCTGGTCCTCTTCCTCCTCCTCCCCGCCCCCCTCTCCCGTCTCCCTCCTCCATCTCTCCCTCCTCTTCCTCCTTCTTTTTTGTGATATCTTACTATCTTGCCCTGACTAGGTTTGAATTTTAAAAATCCTCTAGCTTTAGCCTTCCAAGAATCTGGGATTACAAGAATGGTCCAACCATGCTGGGATTAAAATGGACATTTTTCTAATGTTACAATAACTAAGAAAGCCTTTAGTTTAACAGTTGTAGTTATTCTCTTATAAAATAAGTTTTCCCAGGTATTACACTTTCATAAAGAAATGGAAACATCAAAGTTCTGTCAAGAACTTTTTACTTCTAGCTGAGACTTCCACTCCAAAGTTCCTTCCTTCCTTCTTTAAGGGCTAGAACTTCCTGAACTTTAGCTCGGCCAGTGGCCTTTGCCCCTACCCCGTGCACTGGGTGTGCTTCTGAACTGGGCTCCGACTGACGGGGTGCGAGAGAAAGCGCATGGTGCAGGTTTGGGCACTCTACATCGAACTTGCCCTGGATCCACTTTATGACCCTTTCTCTGGCCTAGAAATCCCAACAACTAGAGCAGAGCCTTTGGACCGGAAGCAGAAGCCATGAAAACTATGACAGGTTCCATTCGCTCCAACAATCTGGCTTCCTTCTTTCCCTGAACATCAACCAACTACTAGAGAAAAACAGGCTTCTTTCTTATGTAAGCTTTGTATTTTTAGCTCTTTTTTATACCTACGAAACTTGTTATCTATACTCTGTATGTAGATACTATACATAATATTTATTTATAAGTTGTATATCTATACCATTGCAAAGGATCCACTGATCTATAACCAGTTGATTAATTAATTCACTCATTTATTCCACAAGCATTGATTATATGCCAAAAATCATGTAATTCAATGGGTACTATTACAAAAAAGAATAAAAGAGATATAGCTCTTAAGGGAATATTCAAATGCATAAAAAGTATAAATTTGTTATGTAAGGAAAAGCTTAAATATAGGGAAAGATATCACCACTCAAAAACAAGAAGTTATTAGCTTTTTATACATCTGTAAAGAATAAATATTGCTGTCAACTAAAATATACTACACTACTGATTATAAGACATTTCAAATTTAGAGTTATTATGTTAAAAACTTATATTTGTGGCAAAAATGAAATGTGTTACTTAGATAGTTTCAATGCTTCGAAATGCATGGGAAGCCAGGTTGTCCTTGGAAGATCAATACTGTATTTGGAATGCAGTAAAGAATAAGAGATACGTGGGCCAGGGATTTAGCTCGGTGGTTCCACACCTGCCTTGCAAGTGGCAAGGCCCAGGGTTTGATCCCAGTAACTACGTACAACAAGGCCGGATGTGGTGACTCACGCCCATCAGCAATCAGTACCACATACCACAGTGCTGGGTGTGGTGCCTCACGCCTATAATCCCAGTACTGGGGAGGCAGAGGCAGGAGACTGCTGTGCGTTCTAGGCTGAGCTCAGGGATAGCCTGAACTACAAAAGTGAGTCTCTGACTCAAAAAAAAAAAAAAATCCTTAATATAACATTCAAAAGGAAAATTTATGTGAAAAATCAAGTGATTTGAATTATGCATCATGTCATATAGCTTTGCTACTAGCTTCTTCAGCTCTAATTCTTACTATACTTTCCAAAATCAGAAACTATTACATTCATGTCATCAGTTCACATAAAAGAAAACAGCTTTATCCTATGAACTGTTAAAATACTAATGCTCATATTAACATCTAGAATAATAATCTAGCAATGTTTCCATAAATGACTCTGTACCTAACTGGGAACAGCTGATCCAAGCAAGTTTGCAGGAACACTTTAACTGGTTTATAGTTCAGATTTTACTACAAGTATTTTCTTCATATGTATTAAAATCATACTAAAAAATTTAGTCCCTTTCCATATTCTAATAAAAACAGCCCATGACCAACTTGAAAAAAATAAAAGTTAATACAACTCTCACACTGGCGATTTAATCAGGATTTGCAGTTAAAACGACAAAGGAAAAATCCTACCCAGAAATGTTAATTGTGCCTTTTCATGTATTTGTGGATAAACATGTTTTTCATTCTGTCTACCAGTATGGTTTTTTACTTTTTGTCTGTACAGACACGGGACAAAGTAAACCATAATCCAGAAGATAAGCACTCATGATCATTTTGTTTGTTTTTTCCAAAGCGTATTCTCCTGCTCGTATTTCCCAATAAATCTTTCAAAGATCACTGTTGCCTCAGAGTGAAATGCTGATGAAACGTGTAATAAAAAATATGAACTCTGAAATTAAACTTCCTAGTAAATTTCAGCTTCACCATTTGTTAGACAGGTACACAGTGACTTGGATTGGATCCATGTCATTGGATCTCTTAAGACCTTAGCTGACTGCCATCTACATCTTCCAGGATTGTTCGGAGAAGCAAACGAGACCTGGTACTCAGCATGGCACCCGGCCCACCCGTGCACAAGCACCGCCCCGCACCACCGCGGCTGCGCGGAATCTGAGCGCACCGAAGGGGCCTTCCCAGTCCCGCGTTGAGCGCTGCTCGCTGGAGCTGTTCCTCCAGCACGCCGAGCCTGTCCCACCGACAGAGGCGTGCTAGGCGCTCCCCGGCCTGGCCCGTCCTTCCCTGCAGTCAGTATCTGCACCAGCGCTACTTCTTGGCAGCGTTTCCAGAGCCTCCTTGCCACAGTTGCTGTCCCTTCCCCTCGGCTTGTTTCTTCCTTCCAGCATTTCCAGTGTGGAGGCCACATTCTTCTTTTCTGTGCTCCGCCCTGAATTGCTTCTCCTCCAGAATTTCAGCTTTATAACGACTGCCCTTCTCTGTCTCTTCCACTACTCTGTCTTCAGTATCTAGAGTGGGGCCTGGAGCACGGCATGTGTTCAGTAAATACATGCCAACACTACACGAATGCTACCAGTTAATCTCACAGACGGCCGATATTTTTTAAGGACACCATTTTGTACTGAACAGAACATGATTTAAACATGAATGATATGATACGCTAAGGGCAGACCTACTCCACTCGACACGACAACGAAGAAGGTCTGAGTGAAACGCAGAGTGAATGAAGGTCAGCAAAGGAGAACAAACCGGGCCTCCACAGAGCCCACCTGTGGAACTGAGTGGTTCCCTGTGTGCGACTCTGTGAAAGTTATTCTCACAAGGCCTTACTTTATCCATGCAGTAAATGAGGTCCTTTAAATTTATTTCACTAGAAAAATATAAATATGGTCATACAGAGATAAAATATAAAGATCAATTATTAACATAAATTAAACTTCTAAAGTACAATTTGAATGGAATATATTAGGATAATACATTTCACTATGAGCTGAGTGCATCTATTAGCCACGAAATGACTAACACCATGCAGATTAATTTGATAGTTTGTGAAAAAGAACAGAAGAAAAAGCCAGACATGATTGATTATTTGTCATAGGCTGTTTTTCTAGTCATTTTTCTATTTGTAGGTATTTTACATACATATATATGTTATAAAATTTGCACTGTTTTATACTTACATAAAACATGATCCTAATTTTATGCCATTATAAATTCATCATAATCATTTTATAGTAGAATTTGCATTTTGATTTACTAAGCTATTCCCCACCTATTTACCATTTAAACAGTTCTTATTTTCCACATTTTTCTACACACATTTTTTATTACAGTATTTGAATTCTTCATTGAAAAATTATTTGTCACATACTAGAGAAATTTTAAAGTCCTGATTATATTTTAAACTTCACTCTTGCTAAAAAAAGGAGAAAATGTTTTTATTTTTTCCTATCAGTTGGTGATATACAATAGATTCATTCTTTTTTGGGGAAAGGTTTACGTGCATCACATCTTGGACATTTTTTATTCCTGATCCCCTCACTTCCATGTCCCGCTTCCTGCCTTTCTTCTTTTCCTCTGCTCTCCAAAAATGGAGCCTGTTTCCTGTTATTTTCCTTTCTTTTATTTTTTAAGTGATCTGTAATTTGAATTTCTTCTATAAGACATTCCATGTCACATTTAATTTTATACTTCTGACTTATTTCACCCAATCATTATAGTCTCAAGACCTTTTTTAATTTGCTAATTTAAGAGATTTACGGAACAGATATTTCATTATTCTGATGTTTTGACATAGCCTCTGTACCTCTCACGGTGATGACGTAAGTGGGTACAAAGTGCCGCTGTGGGTCTTGTCAGTCCAGGCGGCAGCACACGGAGCCCCTCAGTCACAGCCGTCTGGATACACACTGTGCCTAGCACTTCAAACGCTCCTAACTCTGCCCTTCGTCTCACTAGTGGTAACCATGCCTCCCCGGTCTATAACCCATCATACGGTGAGGGGTTTGTGTTCAGAGAGGCTCAGATACATGAAGGAAACTGAGCTGTGAGAGCCCTCTATGGTTTCAAAATGCTTCCTGTGCCGGCTGCAGACTGTCCTCTGGGCGGGGCCTCATTCTCAGGCAGTGGGTCTCTTCCAGTTCTGTATCACCGACAGGACGGGCAGCTGCTGTTAATATTGTTCTAAAAATAATGGCTTCATCAGCAAATAAAATCAATAGAATTGGAATGTATTTTCTTTCTTCTAAAAAATTAGGACTCTCTTTCTCTAAATTTCTATTTAAAAATACTCCTGTTATCTTTCCAAACTACTTAAAATATGTATTGAGAAAAAATGCACATTCCAGTGTGTCCACGACAAATAATATAAATGACAAAAGTTGAGTCATAAAAATGACTATATTTAGATGCCTTTGACTACAGTGTTATATCTGAATGTTTTATCACTTTTACCAGGAATTTAACAGAACATTGAGGATGCTGCTATGACCTAATAATTACAAAGAAAGTTATTATAATCATTAGAAATCATAAAGTAATATCATGCAGCATACATATTTCAATAACTACATATAAATTATTATGAAATAAGAATTATGAGTACCATTAACCATCACAAAGAAAATAAACTTGTTTATAAATAATAAAATGTCTGACTGATTAGAATCTGTAATAGACTTGTAAATACTGATTATTTCCATTGTAAACATTGTTGAACATGGACCTTTACAAGAGAAATATACACTTGGAGTTAAATTTATATTTCTTCTTCTTCAAAGTTCATGCCAAGAAGTTATGCAATTCAAAATTTTCTGTGCATGTAGAGATATCTTACATCCATATGTATATAAATATGTATATCTGCTAGTTTGGGCACAATGTGTCAAACATTTGCTTTTATCACTATTAATTTTCAGGAGTTTTAGAAACAACTATTACACTTTATGAATGTGATGTTTCTGACATGAAAGGTGTCACTGGTCCATTAAGGATGTGATCTTATATTTACTGTATACAGTAAATTGTGTGTACAATTGTTAGAATAATATGACTATCATTTATTGGGAAGGAAAAAATTCTAAAGACATGATGCATGTTACCTGAAAGTACGTGAATTGCGAATGGTACAGATCTGGGTACACGTGAAGCGTCGTTCCAATGACTAGAAGCAGCTCAAATTTGTGGAGAGAAGAGCTAATATATCCAGTAAAGCCCAAGCACCATATCTTCAGCAGTGCTTCCAAATCAAACAGGACTGTGAAAGCCACCTACAAGAATGTAGACACTGGCATGAATCCAAAGCTATTTTAAAAATTATTTCATGTACTTATCAGTGTAGGAATATCAGCCCCTGTCATACAAACCGAGGAGATGGCCCCACAGCATCAAGAATAACATTTTATTAAAAATTGGGTTTGGAAAACACCCTCTTGAACACAGGAGAACCAAGATATTTTAGGTGATCTGACAAAAATGTTAGTGTTAGTAAATGGTATTAATTCTTTATTATCCACTATTTGATAGCATTTAAAAATTACTGTCATTTAAAAAATAATAAAAAATAAAAATTACTGTCATTTATAAAGTTGCTGTATATTCACAGAAATCTGTTTTTGCACTAATTGTATTTTTTACAAATCTGATTTTTATATGCACGGCATATTATAAAATGACCTAGATATTGCTAACTATAATTAAAATAAAGTAAAAAAAATATCATTGATCCCTTTGTGCTTTGGGGCACATGACAAGGGGAAGATAGTTTTTATACCAAGCAATTGATGTTTCTGTACATATCAATTAAGAAATCAATGAAATGTACCACTGCATTACTAATACCTGACCAAGCTTGCTATATTAATATTCATTCAACCTTTTAACTTCTAACATAAATTTATGAATTTACTAGTACAAATGGCAATATTATAAAATGTACATGATAAAAATAGTGTTATTTTCTGTTACCTGTCCTATGGGAAAGAATTCTCATTTTATAATGAAGGTTGTAACTGGAATGAAAATGTGCCATGTAGGATTAATTTCTAATTAAAGAACATATGGGTGAATGTAGGGATTAGTTAAAATAAACCCCTCAGAGAAGATGTATGATTTATTGGAAGACAGGAATAAAAGAGAGCTTTCACTTTCCTAAGCCTACTATCAGAAGGGACTTCGTCCATTAATTCTTGGCAAATGTGGAGAGAAACAGTGTTTTAATAATAATACTTTGAGAAATGAGCCATTAAAAGCTAGGCAGATGGTTAATTTTGATAGAAGAAGAAATTCAGCCTTAGTTTTCAAGTCTATCATTTCCATAGGCTCTAGCTGCATTTTATTTTTAATTTTAATTTTATCTTCTAAAAACACAAGAAATTGGTAACTTTGAAAGAATCTTAAGTGCCCAGGAAGGTGTTAAGTACTGTTGCTCACCTTCCCCAGGGTTCCCCACTCATGTCTCTGACTGTGCTCAACCTTGTCCAGCCTTGTGCAATCACACGAATAGCCCCACACTTTATGGGACGCTTCACAGTCTGTTTTTCTCACTCAGAGTCACATCTGTCCCTTCAGATTAAGAGGTTAAAGTCCCCCACACTCTTCCTGTCGGCTGCATAATTTCCCCTAGTGACTTCCCTTATTTAACTCAACATTCTCCCCACTCATTCATCCTGGTGCTACCTGAAGGAATCACTGAGGAGGTGGTTAAATATCTTACTATTTCAAAAATGAAACTGTAGTGACCATTTTTTTGCATATTAAAATATACTAAAGTTTTCTTTAAAAAAAAAAATCTAACATCAGATTTCCAAACGACATTGCTGGGGAAAATCCTGGTATGTGCATTTTAAAGTTGAGAAAGAGTATGTGTATGTGCATTTTAAAGTATGAAAGAAGTCACTTTCAAAATATTTATAATAAATCATCTGCCATCCAGAAGTGTAGAAAAATTATCCATGTCCCCAATCTGTACTAGAGCTACTATAATCAAACTTAATTGTTTCTCATCTGTTCATATGTGTATTGATCACTTAGATGTAATTTCTCTTTAAATTTTGTATTTCATAAGTCTGCCATATTCTGTGGTGTTATTTGATCTTTATCAGTTTTCAGAGTTGTTGATATTGAAGACATTAATCTTTGTCTTCAAAATGTACTGCAAATAATTTCTCCCCAGTCAATAGTGTGGTTTTTAACTTTGGTATTTCAGTTCTACAAACTATATATTTCACAAATTCATGTTTGTCTGTCTTCAACTTTAGGATTTAAAAAAAATTACTCCTGTATATTATTCATATGGAGAGTAGGACTTTCAGAAGAATAACATAGTCTTGCTATCCAAGAGCACAAATTTTTCTATTTAGTTGGATTATGTTCTATTTTTTGTTCTAATTTTTTAAACTTAATTTTTATTAGTACACAATTGCAGTATAAGATTACTGCATTTACCATGGGAAGTTGGGATGTGTACACAGCACAACTTAATTCTCTTTTGCTATCTCTCACCCCTCCATTTCTTCTTCTTCCTGGCATCTTCCAACTCTTGGTCTTCTTCTCAGTTGCACAAGCTTTATTTTCATAATTTTCTCCTTCCATATTTATTCACCCCTCCCGTCTTGTTACCCCATCCATTTGAAAAAGTTTTCTCTACTCAGTATTATAGTTGCCTATCTTCTATTTTTTTCTATGTACCTATGTATCTATTTATGAAGCATGTATTATTATGGTCTCAAGTTGCATTTACTTATCTATAAATGCCTCTTTGTGGCAGAGCAATACTCCACTGTGTGTAATTTCCATTTACCTCCTGATGAGGATATAGGACATTTCTAAGATTTAGCTATTACAAATTGTGTTACTATAAACATGCACATACATGTATCCTTGAATATAAGTACTTTAACTCATTTTTTCCTAGCAAATACCTAGAAGAGAAATAGCTGGGTCAAATGGCATTTCTATTTTTAGTTTTTGAGGAATCTCTATACTGATTTCCAGTATGGAAACTGTACTAACTTACTGTACATTCCCACCAACAATGCAGAAGAGTTTCTTTTTCCAACACAACCTCACCAGCATCTGTTATTTGATTTCTTGATGATAGCCATTGTTCTTGGAGAAAGCTGGTATTTCTCTATACTCTGTAACAAAAATTTTCTTCAAATAAATGTATCTGTCTATGGATATACATAGAAAGAGTTTATATATATGATTATTTTTACTCATTTCCAAAGGAGGAAAATGGTATTGAATTCCCCATATTGATTTTTATACTTAATTAGGTTTTTCTATTAATTCTAGTATTTTAATAAGGTCCCCTGTTTTTTTATAGAAGATACATATATCATTTGCAGTTAAGTCTACTGTTTATTCAAGATTTATTTTGAGTTGCATTTATTAATTCATTAGCTATAATAGTACAATTGTAGTTACTGAATAATTTCATAGTATCAGTAGGAATCAATTATTTGTTCCTTATTTTCATGGAATTTTCTTTAGTATATGTAGTTATTGTAATAGATCTTGGTAATTATTTTCTATCATGTTTTGGGACTTCTTTTCATAGTCTATTTAGATTTGATTTTCAATTCTTTGAGGTGGTATTATATGTCATCAAAGCTGTTGATAATAACCATTTGTTTATTTCTGGAATTAATTTTGGTAATTCCAGTAAATTGAATTTCATTGAGTAATATGTTATTTATAATTTTTGTATCTATTATTACATAAGGTCTTTAGCTCTAGTTATTTGCATCATTATCAGCTTTGGTGAAGATTATACTAGCTTTATCAAGTACACTGCAGAGTTTTTAATTTTTGTATACTCTGTAGTTTCTTAAATAAAATAAGAATAATAAGATCTTTTAATATAAGTAGAATGCACTAGGACAGTGGTGGCGAACCTATGGCACAATTTTGCAGTGAGCTCTTTGTATCACTAAAAGCTCTAAAAGTTTTTCCATTGCTGGCCTAAGGTCACCATGTGGGAACAGTCCCTTTAGAATAACAGAGTGAAACTTTCCAAAGTTGTCCTGGTTAAGTTTCTTATCTTATCCATTAATTTTTTATTTATATTTTTAGAGGAAATCATCAGTTTTCTCTAAGTTTTCGAGATCTACATTTGGAACAAATTTTTCTCTGAGAGAGAACAGGTCCTTCTCAGGAGCCAGGGACCTTTTACAAATATACTACCATTTTAAAGTAATTCCCTGGCTGTTTTAAAGACCTTGAAAGAAATGCAATTTTGAACTCCCATTCCAGGTGAAGGCAGGCTATTTTAGACACTTTCACTAGAGACATTTCAGTAAAACTATCTCTTGTCAAGACCAAAGTGTTCCTCAGCATCTGTCCTGGAGTGATGGGCTTTTCCCTGCCAGCAGTGAAGCACGTGCAGGTTTCTTGCAGCCTGGTGCTAGTTGGGGTCTCTCTTGTGACTATCCTGCACTGCTTCTATATTTTGTGTCCTTGGAACTTCCAGGAAACCACAAAGTCCTGGAATCAGAAATCACCAGATAGCTTCAGGGCAGCCATGGCCTCAGAAGCTATTGGGTTCTGGACTCAAGTCAGATGTAATTATGGGCCTTGAGAATTTTCCTCATCTTTTGCACCTTCTGTTGAGCATTTAAAATATTTCAACATTTTGGGTGTTTTGCAGAGATGATTTTCAGCCACATTTTGTAGCTACTGTATATGCATTTTTCTGCTAGCTATACATAACTTGATCTTTTTTGAACAGACTCAGATTTTATGTCTTTTAATAGGAAAATTCAGCCTACTTTTATCTACTGTGTATACTTTACATTCTGATGTGGTCAAATATTTATTCTTTTCTTTTCCTCATTATTAACTCAGACATTCTACTTGGGTTTTCTAATCTTTCACTTTAATCCCCAGAAGCCAGAAATTTAACCTATTCTTTATTTTAATTAATGACTTAGGAGAGCATATATATGAATATAAATATATATGATATATATTTATATATGTGATATATATGATATATATTTATAATCTACACATGCTTCACATGACAATAGATGTACATATACATTATATACATATGATATATACAATATGTGATATATATCATATGATATATATGTATATATACATATATACATATACATGTATGATATCTATACATGATATATACATGATATATATACATGACATATATATATATATATATATATATGATATATATCATTCATTCTCTTCTACTTTCCAGTACTGAGGATTCAAGTCTTTGCTGCAAGCTCAAATGAGGGACAGTTTCTCCTTAGTGGAAATTTCTTAGCATTGACCTTGCAAAAATACGTGGCAGTCCTGTAATTGTTCTCTTCCCCAGAGATACCTGGCATGGGGGAGGAAAGTTTCCCCTGTCTCAATCTGGTGCTGTGTTAGCAGAGGAAGCAGACATAGGGACACACAATGCCATCATCCCCTCTGTCACCTCCAGACTAAGACTTACTAAAAGGAAAAAGTGGAGATCTATTTCAAAGTGAGACTTACATACAAAATGGGATATAGCTAATTAACTGCACCTGAATAGGTTATTTCATAATATGTAAGGACAATTAATTGCTATAATAACTTTGCAGTAAAAAAACTTGTGATCAGCAAAAACTTGTGAACTGATTCATTTAAATAACCATAATTAACAGTGAAATATACAGCTGGATCCATTTGCATTATTACTTGCTTGATAGGATCATTCTGTCCTTCTTGAAGGCACTAAAAGGGATTTAGCAACTATTACATGACTATATTTAAGTACCTATATTCTCACTGATTTTCCTACTAAGAGTCTTGATTCTAGATTCTCTTGGGATCCAATACTTCACTTGTCACATAATTTGTTAATTTTCACAAGTTAACAGTCTACTTTTGATACAGTATTAACTCCAATGTGATAACATTTTGTAGAAAAAGAATATATATAAAAATAAGTCTAACTGACTTGAAGTTATGAGTTAGCTCGTTACAAGGATAGCCCTGTCCAGATATTCAGAAGATTAGGAAAATTCAATTAGTGTGAACTGGCACCAGTTAGTTTAGATTATGAGGCTTGGCACAGGATTGAAATTCCAGGAATATAAGTAACAGTTCCAAAGAATCAGAACAGAAGCAGTGAGGAGGTGAGCTGGAGCAATTCCTTCCCAGCAGGGGGCGAGCTGGAGCAGTCCCTTCGCTGCAGGGGGTTTCAGACTATTTCATTGAACTCAGCCTTACAGGAGCTGACAGGAAGGAACTTGATGACATCTTGCTGTTGGCCACATAAAAGGAGAGGGGACTGGGCTGTTTGTAGAACCTCATTACCTGCAAGGATTCTCATTGCAAATACCCAAGCAAGTGCCTAAGCATGAGGCTGCGTGCAGATCCCAAACACTGCAGGAGGCCCACACAAAAGCTGATGACCAAAGGTGCTCTTCCTGTCGGGTGGCCCTATGTTGGGTGGCCTCTCAGTGGGATCCTGGGCTCTGCGGACCTCGAGGGTGGGTCTGCTGTAAAGCCAGCTGGTTTAGGTCTCACAACTGGTTTCTTTCTCTACCATGAAGTTCCCAGTTCTGCTTTTGGATCCTGTCAGCATGAAGGCCAACGCTAGATGCAGCCCCTTGGTCTTGGGCCAGAACTTTGAGGGAAACTAAATTTCTTTTCTTTCTTTCTTTTTTTTTTTTTTTAAAGGTTTTTTGAGACAGGGTCTCGCTTTGTGGTTCAGGCTGGCCCTGAGCTCAGCCTCAAACTCACATCACAGCAATCCTCCTGCCTCTGCCTCCCGAGTGCTGGATGACAGGTGTGAGCCACCATGCCCGGCACTGTGGTATGTGGTACTGGTTGCTGCTGGGGTGAGTCTCCATGCCCAGTATTGTTATGTGGTTTCCGGGGATCAAACCCGGGTCCTTGCACTTGCAAGACAGGCGCCGGAACCACTGAGCTATATCCCTGGCCCCTAAATTTCTTTTCTTTTAAATATGCTACCTCACACAATGTGTAATATTGTGTTATTAGGAACAGCGAGGGTAATACTCTAGCAGAATACCCCTCCACACCTATAAATACTTTTAAGGTGAAGTTTCCTGTTGAAGAGTTAAGACAAGATTTGTAAAAGCACCTGGATATTTTTTGTTGCATTACTTGGAAATAATACATTGAAAACTTCTTTTTCTTTTTACAATTATCATGAAGCAGTTTTTCCCCATTCTATTTTGGATCATTTTCTTCCAAATGTGCTTTTTTACTTAGAGAGAGATTTTGTTCCTAATCACTCTCTCTTTTGGAATTTTAACATTGCAGACATGTATATGTTTACATCCTCTAAATGTCTATCTCTGCCGTATATGCTAAAAGAGTCAGATTTTGTTTTTTGCTTTCCACTGGCTAAGAATAAATTTCCACCTTTTCAAAAGTGTTTTCAATCCCTGTTGTGAACACATGCTGTCTTGGCGTGCTTTCTGTTGCTAGTGACATGGTATCACCAGCTGGGTAAGTTATAAATGTTTGGTTCACAGCTAGGCTGTAAGGTCTAGGAGCCACACCTGGTGAAAGTGGGCAGAGGCTTAAGGTGGTGCAGGCCCTGTACGAAGACAGACTGAATAGGTGTGTGTGTGTGTTGGTGTGTGTGCATGTGCGTGTGTGTGCATGCACGTGTGTGTGCATATGTGTGTGTATGTGTCTTCCACCTTCTCTTCTTCTTATCAAACCAGTAGCAGTCAGTTATAAAGGCCTCATCCTGGGGACTTGATATAATCCTAACATTCTTCTAAAAGCCCCACCGCTAAACCCAATAGTTGAACAATAAATTGGTCACAACTTATTGTCACCTTCTTAATACAAAGTTCCAACAATTTTGGAGGTGGTGAACCAACGATTCTCAAACCATAGCATAAACCTAACACATACACACAACTGGCTGTCATTATAGTGGAGTTAAACTAATATATAAAGGGACACTTTATGAACCTCTGAACACCACATTTTATTATTTAAATTCAAGCATCTGAATTTTGTAATAATACATATGACATTCAATTGTATATGCTATGACAGTCCATCCTGCCCTGAAGAAAATGCTCAATAATGAGGTAGCAGATTTAAAACTAAAGAAGTGATTACTAAAAAGAAGAGTACCATATTTCTTTTCAGGATAGCATATAACTTTGGCAAAGATAATTGTTTCAGAATGAAAAGAAAGAAATACTTTTAAATGCTTGTCTAAAAGAACTCGTAATTCGACTTACGAGATTAGCAAGTAAAACAAGATAACTTCCAAGAATTTGAAGGTAAGGAGAAAAATAACTAAGAGGGAAATGACATGCTTAATATAAATAGAACAATGGAAATTGCTCTGCCCTTTTAATTCACTGCATAATGTATGAACATTTATAGATGACAAAGTGTAAATGAGCTGATATTGTCATGGGAGCCTATGAAGACAGAACGGTACAGATATTGCCCATATGCGGAAAGACATTTGAAATACATCATCCCAGGTTTGTCCTGCAGTCTTTGTTTTTCAATTCCAATAAAAGTAATGATATTCCTGAGAAAATAAATGTGTATTTATCACCATAGAAGATCGCGAGACAAAGCTTACAAGAAATTCTGTTCAGGAAGCCTCATCCTCTTACATAAATTCAGATTCAGTCACACCAAAAGCTGTTTGCTTGCATTGTTCTGTCTATAAATCACCACCTCAGTCCCTGAGCGCCTCCCTGATACCCTACAGAGTGAGGAAAAGAGCAGATTGCTCAGAAGGCTGGCGGAAGAGTCCACATTGTCACCGTGGTATCATTTTACCTAAAAAGACACGGCCTAAATTCTTTAGGAACACATAAAAAGAGCAATTGCCTGAATAATCTTATCTACTTAAAGTTTAGCAGAGAATTAAATTAAATTTAAAAGACTGCAGCTATGGCAAGAAGGCTACCTCTCCTGATCATTTCTTGCGATTAATAGATTCAAATGTGAGCATCAGATTTTATTGTAACTAAAATAAATGCTTCTTTTTATTTCATTTCATTTTAACAAACATCATAAAAATGTCTTCAGAGAAGCACAGAAATTAGTTATTTAGAAAAACTGATTTCCTACACGGTGATAAATGAGTTTACACCACATGAAAACCCCTCTGCTTGCAATACACTGTAGGCACAGAATAAACACGAATCCAGATGGAGCTCAGGAGCCGGTATGACTGGAAATTCGGGGCACATGCTGGTCAGGAGCAGGCAAATAGGGACCAAGAAGAAGCTTCTAAAGTTGCAGACAGAGACTGGATGGGCTTTTTCTGCTATGGACCAGTGAGCATTACCCTGTGGGCCCAAGTCTTTATACAAAACTGCAGTCCTAAAGAAGTAGGACAAATAACCAACTCATAAATAAAATCAGACTACTCTCCCTATGGCCTCTTGACTAAAGCTGTCATGAGTCCTAGACATCCAGAAGGCTGGTGCAGAGAGATTGCAAAGTGAGGAGTAAGTGACTTAGTGACACCAAGTTTCAGTGTCACCAAGTAAAAGATTAAAAAAGAACTGGAGGTGAAGCTGAGTGCTCAGACTCTGGATTCAATCTCTAGGAGCACATATATACATGCATGCACACACGCACATGCATACACACATGCGCGCGCGCACACACACACACACACACACACACGAGTTGTGATATCTTGAAGATCCAAGGGCCAGCAGGCCACAATGACATTTAAAATCCTGACTCTGGATGGGCCCCAAATATCATCAGAATAACTGCAATTAATGAGCCAGTGAGAAAGTAGGAGACCACAGGGCTAGGGATTTAGCTCAGTGGTTCTGGCGCCTGTCTTGCAAGTGCAAGGACCCGGGTTCAATCCTCGGTAACCACATACAATACTGTGTGTGGAGACTCACCCCAACAGCAATCAGTACCACATACCACAGTGCCAGGCATGGTGGCTCACACCTGTCATCCAGCACTCGGGAGTCAGAGGCAGGAGGATTGCTGTGATGTGAGTCTGAGGCTGAGCTCAGGGCCAGCCTGAACTACAAAGTGAGACCCTGTCTCAAAAAAATTAAAAAAAAGAAAAAAGAAAGGAGACCACAGAAGGTGAGAGAGAGAGAGAGAGAGAGAGAGAGAGAGAGAGAGAGAGAGAGGGAGAACAACCAAACCGAGGCTTACCAGTCTTTTCAGAGGCAGGAAAACATTGGTGAAGAAAGACATCATAATTTTAAAGTTCATAATATGAATTAACTCCGGATAAAATTAATTTTTGTCAAAGAACTTTCCAAGGAAGTTTATTTGAAAACAAAAGTGATAAATGGAGAGAGGAAAATACTAAGAGCAAAAATTAAAACATAACAAAGAAATAGAGGAAGTTAATAAAATTAAAGACAAGAATAAGCAAGTACATTCAGAAAATTTAAATAAAAGACATAGAAATTATAAATATTAACCAAACTAAAAGCTAGTTCTTTGAACCAAAGATATAGGGTTTGGGTGTTTTGTGCTTGTGGGTCCTGAAATTTACTCTCCAAATGCTCAGGAATTGTCACCTTATAGGAGTGACTTTGGTATCCATGGAGAGCCTGGTAGTTTATGGCAATGAGAAGTCTCAGGAGAGCTGGTTGTGGCTGACACTTTTACCATATGCACATGACCAGAGATTGAATAAATCATGTCTACATGATGAAATCCCAATAAATACTCTGGTCACGAATCTCAGAAGGCTCTGTGGCTTCAAGGGAGACTATGTGTTTTGCTATCCATCATTAGAGAGCGTGTTGAGAGAGTGTGTCCTGACCTCAGAAAGACAGTGCCCTGCATGTTTCACATGGGGATCCTCTCAGGCCTTTCTCTTCTGGCTGGATCTGATTTGTGTTTTTACAAAAAATCTTGTTATACATATAGCACTTTCCTATTTTGGAGTTGCTCTAGCAAGTAATCAAACTTGAGGCACACAGTGTGAACCCCTATTTGTCGTATGTACACGAGGCACAGGAGCCCCTGAGCTGGCAGCTGGTGGTCCTGTGGACAAAGATGCCTCCAACCTCTGACGTGTGCCCTCAATCCAAGCAGTTACCATCAGAAGTCATTTACTTCTATGATAAAAGGTTACAAACAACAATGACATCTTTAGATGTCAGGATTACAGACATCTGATAGAATACTATAACTGAAATGTTAGTTAAAATTAATAATTCTATAGCTAATAGGTAAGCCCTAAAGTTAAAAAAAATGAACATTAAATCCTTCAGCAGATCAGTGACTAATGTCTCTCTTGTTTCTTTTCCACTGGAGATCCCACCGCAAACACCAGGCCCAGATGTTTCAGAAGAGCTTTCTTAAGAAGCTTATGGAAGAGCAAATGAGGAAATCATACCTATTTCATTTAAAAAGAAAATATGACTTTCCTAACAAAACCAGGTTAGTAGCAAAAAAAAAAAAAGGAAATTAACAGAACAACCATCTTTATGAATTGAGATTTAAAAGCTAGTATAATGGGAATGTATTGTATTTGGGTATTAAAAGTAATGCTACAAAATCAAGCGACTCAGGAATCTAAAATAGGTCAGAATCAGAAAATCTATTATTCCAAAAATTGTACTACAGATTAAAGAAAACCTAAGTAGTCAGCTCAATAGATGTAGAGAACACTGGATAAAAGGAATTCATTGTCAGAAAAGCTGTTAGCAACTTAGGAATAGAAGCAAAATTTACTAACATGAAAGAAGCATCTAAAATCTACATAGAATATTAATGACGAAAGGATCAGCACCTGCGTCAAAAGACAAGGATGCCCAGTGACTCTGTTTCTGTTCAGTATTTTATTAGAGAGCCAAGTCAAGAAAATACAAAAACAAAATAAAAAAATACAGAAATAGGAGCTAGAAAAAGAGAGACAGCAAGGGATACTAAGAGGGCTAACAGTGGATGAGGATTGCTTTGTTTTCTTTTGATCCTCTGAACTGCAGGTCTTTATTGTTTTGCTGTACAAAAAGCAAGCAGAAAATGCAAGCCCACGGGGTGGCATGGAACTGCTGCTTAGCTAGATGTCAAGTAGGGGGTGGAGTGGGAAGAAGTGAAGAAAGACGGGAGAGGAGACTTCTCATAGTGGGAGTTTTAGTCCTTTCATTATGGAGCACGTAGCACAGAGAAGCTCTTCTCTCTCCTCTCGCTTCACTAGTAACATGACGGTGCTCATGAAAACTTCACATTGGGAGCTACTGGACGGTTCAGCCTCCTGTTCGGGGAGGTCCAGAGGAAGGCGGAGAGGCTATCTGGGGATGGCATGAGGAAGACAAACAAAGCTGGCTTTGGGCAGCAAATCAGAGGGGCTCTCCGCTAACCCTGCATGCTCCCTTCTAATTCTTCCATCAGTTCATGAGTTTCTTAAAAAGGGGAATTTTGTTAAAATTGCATTGTGCTGATGAATTTTTGATAAATATACAGCCTAATAGGTATACATATGTTGATATACTTTACACAACAATAGAGAAGAAAATATTGAATTTGATCTTTTATTATTAACTAGGTATCTTGTAGTCTGTTAGGCAGAGCTGGGCCCTGAAGAGCCAAGATGGAGGATGATCTAGACATTCACTGAAGGCCAGCATGGTGAAAGGAGAGATTACCACACCCACATAGGCTAAACAGAAGTGACTCTAAATAGGTTTGGGTGGGGAGTTAAAGTTTTAACCCATCCTTTCCAGGAAAGATACCTGACTACAAATCTTCATACACTATGTGACTTGCTTCTCCATTGGATCTCCATTTAATCAATATTATCTAAGTGACTTCATTTGCCATAATCTTCTTGGTTAGTCATCATTTTGTCCACCTTGTATTTCCTCATTGGATCAATGTTACCTTAGAGATGGGACTTGCAATGTCACTCATTGACCATAGTTTTGTCCCAACGTGAACCCACCTCACCTCGTAGCTTTGCTCCATAAAACCCCCCTGGGAAGTGAACTGGGTGTGAAACTCAGTCTCAGGTGCCCCTTCTCTCTCCCTTAGGCAGAAGCCATTCCTTAATAACTCTTTCTACTCTTAAAGCAAAAGAAAGAAAGAGTATATTTTAAAATATAATTGTTTATCATAAAACTGATTTTACATGAAATAATAGTATATCCTCTCAGAAGAAAGTGAAAAATTAAAATTATTATAAAAATTAGTCTCCATTTTCTTATGATTATGCATAGTCTAGAAAATTAAGTGTTCTCTGCTTAACTAATTCTAAATTTAAGTCAATTAATCCCAAGTAACAAAACAAGTCCCCAGCTTCACAACAGAAGTTAAGCAGCTTAATTTATTCTTAAAGATGTCTTTAAGGCTGAGAGTTGATTCTTAATGGATAAAGTGGTTAATTTTGGATTTCAGAAATAATTTTTTTTCTGGGATATACAGAATTCTAAGAAAGAAATAACTTTTTAAAAAGCAATGGCCTTTTGTGGTTTACTTTAAAAATAAGCTTTTGAAGCTCTTACATAAGCTGAGGCTTTAAATACAGCATCATTACAGTCCATAAATGTGAATTGCTGCCATTACAGACATTTTGAAGATTAAATGAGATAAATAATTCATTTAAAGTATCTGACACATAATAAGCTCTCTCCAAACTGGTAGCTATTACTACTGTCAATATTAATGTTTTTGAATTTAACACACAAAAATGTTAATTCAAATACTCTCTGTTTCTATGGCTTAAGCCAAGATCCAAACTATGAATTAGTTTTGTAAATAAAGTTTTAGTGGAACACAACTATTTTGAGACCACTTCACATTTGCACAATGGCAGAATCCAGCTGAGCCTGAGAGCAGGTGGTCTGTAAAGCCTCACATGTTTTTGACTCTTAAAAACAAAAACTCATGTGATCTGGATGGCTGAATGAACTCATGACTGCTACCTACCTTGCTTATTGGCTTTCTTTCCAAGATTTCATAATTGGTTACTTTACTTACTACTTTGCTAAAATATGACTGACATGTAAGAAGCTTTGTTGATGTAATATATTCATTTGTAAATAAGTATTTTCCCATGAAACCATCACCAACAATACCATAGATATCTCCTCTCCAAGTTTCTACCTGCCACCTTTATTATTACTATTAGTAATAATTTCATGTGTGTTAAGAACACTTAAGATGTACCTTCTTAGAAAATTTTATGCTCATGGTAACATATTGTTAGCTATTGGCAGTATGCTGTGTGTAGAGTAGGCTCCCACATCTGACCTTACTACCTGGGTCAGTTAAACCAAGTCTACTTTCCCTTTCCATGATTTAAGGAAAGAGCCACAAGCACATGGTAATACAATATATACTAGTTCTTACTATCTAGTCCTGTTTCTCTATTGTTTTAATCTCTCATATTATTTATAAAACAAAAATAACGGGTTTATCAACTAATTTGACTCTATCAATTAACTTAGACAGTAATCAGTGAATTCTATAATATAAATTATTTGACATATTGTTGAAATGTTTTACACTGAAATCATAAATCATCCAATATGTATAAACAATAAGGCAAGAGAACAATTTTGCATGAAATGTACGACTTCCAAAAGGGTCTCATTCTTTTTCCTGTGTGGGTGGTTTATGCTCTTACTCCACACTCTATCTGACCATAACTATTCTTTTTAGTTCGCTTACTCCTCTCTTCATGCATATTAATTTTTTGACAGGCGATCTTTGATCTTTTACTTTTGTTCTTTAGCTCTCCTCTTGTTTTAACTTATTTCTATTCAATCTAGACCACACGGTCTTCTTTTCAATCCATTTGCCAGTCTGCCTCCATACTCCTTTATCCCCATCTCTCAGAGCCACCCACCAGGGCGACTAATGTATAAATAAATAAATAAACCTAAAGGTGAATCAATTTGAATGTTGCTTTTCTCCCTTCTTACCTAAAGCCTAGAAAGGAAATACATCTTTCTAAATTGTTGCAACTATAAATTTGTACTCTCAAAATTCAGCTGGCTCTTTAGTCTTGTACTTACTGCATCTCTGTTATGACTAATTTCTGCTTACTCTCCTTTCTACTCAAGCTTCTCATGTTATTATCTTGTCATTAGCCTAGATGTCTACTTTACTGCCTCTGTTTCAAGAGCAACAGAAATCAATGAGGACAACCCAGTGCCCCCCCATTAGGAATGTGCCTGAAGATAGTATTACTGCTTTATATTTACACTGCTTTTAACCTTTTCTGCATGCTAGATTTATAGCAAAATTATACAATTCAGTTGTTGGTCTTGACACAATGACCACTTGTATCTCTTTGTCTACCAAGTATACTTCTTGATAGATTCTAAGTTCTTTGTAGCCGTTAGCTATTAGTTAAGTGTCACATCACAGAGACTGTGAAGGTTCATTATTAATGATATTTTGTTATAGGAAACAATTTCCACCAAGATAGGAATTCATAAGTGCCTCTTTAAATGTTCCTTGATAACCATAGAGATGCTTACACTAAGTACATACAGCCAGTTGTTCTTGCAGAAAAGTTCATGTGTGGGTGGAATGAATTTCATTATCCACTCATTTTTAGTGGGTTAGGAGTGGGCATCTCAACTAAACTATATGAAAAATCCATTTTTATGGGAAAATGCCTGTGTGATAAAAGTAATGAAGCTATTATTTTCATACTTTTTCACTTTGTTTATGTTGGAGTTCATGAAATATAGCACAGTTGTATATGTACTTAATGATGAATAGGTTTCTATATGTCAATTAACTTTTTCCCATAAATACATAACCATTGAATTCTGATAATTTTTATAGTAAAAAAAAACAATGAATGCTGAAAATTATTAAGAATATCTCAGAATATGATACTAACAATGTCCCTAGTCGCCAATAATAGTGGCAACTTGCAAACCCTAATTAGTATACATGATGCTAGATAGATATTTTACATAAGCCCTACACTCAACTGCTACTGATTTGCTATTTTTATTTTAATTGACACATAGTAAGGAGCAAATATATGGGATGCTATGCGGTGTTACGATCCATGTATGCTCTGTAGTGATCCGATCAGAGCAACTGGCAGCATATTCATCACCTCAGGCAAACACCACTGCTCTATGGTGACTGGTAGCTCAGGTTGCAGCATCTCGGTTTCTGGCGCAGTAATCAATGATTATACCATCTCTTTAAATTTCCCTTCAGCCCTCTCTTTGGTGTTACTGAACTGATTTGATTACTTCTAACCTTCTGAATCTGTGCTTGCTTACATTAGCAGGAAACTCAATAATGCAGCGGAAGCAAGGGAGAAAACAGGCGAAGTGGGTTCACTAGGGAAACAGGGAAAACAGTTGCCTTGGCAACATGTCTTACTGTGGAGATTTCCAGGCTCTTGAGAAGAAGAAATGAATTAGAAAACACAGTGACCAGACTAATCACTTTAATAAGCAGGCAATGAGTCAGTTTTGGTGGAGGTCGAGGTGTTAAATGAACTAAAATTTATTTTCTGTCCATTAATGGCCCACCCTGAGGTTCACCTTTACCTTGGCAGGAGACACACGGCGCAGCAAACTGCTTACCTCTGCGAGGTAGAACTCATCGTACTGCCTTCTGAAGTTTTCTCCCTTGTAATAATTGCTGGCTGCCACGATCACGTCCACAGTCACCATGCTCAGGATGAACATGTGGAAAACTGACGATCGCATCATTTTCTAGGGAGGTAAAAATGACACACTCTTAACACAAAAATATATCCCAGAACTGAATATGATTCCAGTGCTCAGACCTCAAAGGACAACTCTGTGACAAGCTACTGTGCAAAACAGTGCTTCCAAGATGACTTGGTCAGGGTCCTTGCTGCTGAATGGTGTGAAGAAGGCATCTCTTCCTGCAAGCATCACTGTGACCAGGAATACAGGTTCGGAGACCTTCCATTCAACATGGAAACTATCCTGCATTTAATGAGTGTAGTTTGCAGCTTAATTTTCAAGGACTGGTTGGGTAGTTTTCACTCTGAATTTGATGGTGTGGAGAAATAATTTTTTTAAAAGCTGAAACCACAAAACAAGTACTAATTATTCTGCGTTAGTAGAGAAACTGCTTGAGGATGGAAACATTTTAGAGATAGTCATCAAACTGAAATGGTGAGAGAAACCTAAGATTTATTTATTTTTACTTTTTGCTGCCATACATATTTGCTGAAAATTATCCTAAAACAAATAAGGACTGATAGTCACTTTGTAATTATTATGTACCTGCAGCTGTTCTAGGTACTTTACATACATTAACTTATTTAAAATTCATAGCATCCCCTTACGAAGTTATACCAATATTATGTTTTTTTTTTTAGGTTTTTTGAGACAGGGTCTCACTTTGTAGTTCAGGCTGGCACTCAGCTCAGCCTCAAACTCACATCTCAGCAATCCTCCTGCCTCTGCCTCCCGAGTGCTGGGATTACAGGTGTGAGCCACCACGCCTGCCACTGTGGTATGTGGTACTGGCTGCTGCTGGGCGTGAGTCTGCACGCCCAGTATGGTATGTGGTTACCGAGGATTGAACCCAGGTCCTTGCGCTTGCAAGACAGGTGCTGGAACCACTGAGCTAACTCCTTGGCCCTATACCAATATTATGGATAAAGAAACAAAGACTCAGAGAACTTAACTTTTCCACTGTAAAACAAGCATAGAAGAGGGACCCAGCATTTTGGCTCAAGTTTGGTTCAAGTTTACACTATAGACAGAGAGAGAGATACATTTATAAAGTGAATATTGTCACAATGTCTAAGTGTGTTGAGTGGTTACTGTGTCCCAGGCCACTCTACGTGCATATTATAATTTATTTCTTTTAACTTTCATCTTAGTACTATCTAGTAAGATGTCTGATCATATTTTACACAGGGTGCAGAGTTCATCTGTTAAGATCATATGCGTGTAACAGCAGAAACATACTCTGTACCTATTGGTCTCAAGTTTGTAGGGTAATAAGGATCTAAATGCAAGGAGTAGAGGATGTTGCACTTTGAATGTAGCTGGGGAGAGAGCAACGACAGGCCTGAGCCCTCGATGTATGGCTCCGTAGCAACAACTGTACAGGACCATGACACCAGACTCCTTTTCCTGGTCTCACTTCATGCCCGATGGATGAGCACAGAGCCTACAGCTTGCTCTGATCTAAAAACTCTTCAGGCTTTGCAGCTGCAAGAGCTTAACTGAAGTGTGAACATGGTCCTCATGTATCAGCTGGATTGGATTAGGAGTAAAGCACTCTTCTGGGTGTGTCTGGTGGGCATTTGCAGAGATAACTGGCATACGGACCAGCAAACTAGGGAGTGTTGGGAACTGCATATGGACGGCCCTGCAGATGTCTTCAACTACAAGGACTATTGCACAAGGACTGTCAGTGGCCATCTTCCCTACCCTTCAGCTACAGGGATTTTTGCAGATATCTGCCCTGACTTATCATGCTAGGATTCTGGGTGTAAAGGCTTGGGATTGAATAAAGGTGCAGGAAGCTCAGGGATATGGGGCCTTTTGCAGTTACTCAAAGAAGCAAGGATCAAGCCTCGACTCAGCTTTTTCTCAAAGTTCCAATATTGTCATTTCTTGGTTGCTAATCCTTTTGCTGTGGTGTGCACAGGGGGTTGGAGCATGTTGAGGGTGCTGGCTGCATTCTCTTACCCTGTCTCTCGTGGGGGAGGGAAGACCCATTCTGACTGTGGGTGGCACCATGCAATAGTTTTGCAGCTGCAATGGACTGAAAGACAAAGGAGGAGGAGGAAGTGGCTTTTGTTGTGAAAAGCTTTACCCTGAATAGGTGCTTATTTTGCTACTGCCATCACTGTGGACATCAGCCTGTGGTCTTGTAGCCTTGTAATGCACATTCACAGAGACCCTTAAAGGTACTTCTGGGCCTCATGTCCAGGGCTAGTGCCACATGCTTGAAACCTTTTGCTCTGTGGCTTCCAACTTCTTGGATGGAGCAGCTACTGGGATTCCCGGCTGTGCACTGCACAAACAGCCATCGTCTATATGTATGTATATATATTTTTCTATTGGTCCTGTACCTGTAGAACCCTAACCAGTACACAGCCTGTGTAGAAATGAACAAAAGAGCTGCCTGCTCTGAGCCCACCACTGTCTCCAAGCACCAGTGTGTTTCAGGGTGTCTTCATTACCACACAGTCTATATCAACAGCCTGGGCTGGGCCAGAGCCCAGAACTGCAAACCCCCCCCCCCCCCCGCCACTCACTGATGCCATGGCCTGGGGCAAGTTACTTAAACTTCTCTGTGTCTCAATTTTCTCATAAGTATGCTGGATACAAAGATGCCTACTCCACAGGATCATTATCAATTTTAACATTTGTGAAGTGCCTAGGACAGCGTTTGCACACGCCAAGTGTTCTATGTATGAAGGAAAAGTCCAAATCTGTGAGTTGGGTATTTTTCTCTCCTAAGTGAAAAATTAATTGTTCAAGGTCAAAAAGTTAACTCTATTGTATATGTGAATGAGCCCAGAACCAAGGGCAATAAATAAATATAATAAAATTCTAGTAATTTGAGAGATGTCAGAGTTCTTGGAAGGGCAGCTTTTCGATGAGGCTTCCTGTCATTATGGCTATCGCATTGTTAGACCCATTTTCTGCCATTTACTATATTTTTTAGGTAATACAAAACCAGACTCCAGTCCTGCCAATCACCATGTTTATATACATACCCACAGACTCGCAGGAGCGACTGACCTTCATAATGTAGATAAGCAAATCAGTTGGCAACTTTCTATTCTCATTAGAATTTTATTATTTAGTCTTTCTTTGCAATGACAGAATTAAATTCCATAACTATTATTCCTTTTCTATACTCTTTTCAATGTTCTATTAAAAAATTTCAACTGATTTCCATTTTATCTGCATGACAGGAATGCCACAACTTTCTCTTTCTCTTTTCCTTAGCTGTGGATTTGTGTTTTAAGTAAACTGTTATTACTGAAAGGTCCAAACAAAGCTTTTAGCCATGGCTGTCAGAAAAACTTTTAAATTGGTTTTGTAACTGTTACAGCTTCACTTTGGTGCTGTCATTATAATTAGGTTGGTTTTGTCTGAATTTCTACGTGTCCCTGTTGGTACAGAGTCATTAAAATAATCACTTACAGGAGAGTTTGATATGCTATAATCACGCTTGCTAAGTTGACTTTCTCCAAAGTAATAACTTTCAAATATTAAATAAGAATTAAGGTGCTAAGTATGTGCAGCAGCTAAATATTAAAGTCAGCAATTCCAGCTTCAGCGTTAGAGCTAGGTACACGGATCACTTAAACTCAACTTAATTCAGTCCAGACCTGAAACTAGCTATGAGTTTCTGCAGCAAGGGAGGGCTGGCCACATGACATTCTGACCCATGATCCTACATCTAGGACAGTTCAAATTGTGCATCTGAATCTAATTTTCTTGTAAAAATTAATATAAACATAAATGTTAAAATTGAATCAGTGCCACAAAATGTTATATAACTTAAGGTTTCTAAAGGTAGACTTTATCTACCTATCAATACAGAGAAATGCACACATTTACATGTGGATGTACATATATGTGTAGATACATAATTGTGTGCATATACATTTCTATCTACTTATATTTAGTATGACTTTTCAGTCTTTAAATACGCATTCAATTATTTAAAGTTCCCTTTAATTGCAATGTCACTTTAGTTTCCATTGTAAATATATAAGACAAGTTGTAAATGTTTTCATTTTGCCTTTGATCCAAGAAATACTTCTTTGTGTATGTACCAGTTGCAATTACCAATACACGAAAAGCAGAATGATCCTGGCAGCAGAGCCGTCAGGACTGCTCCAGAGACTTATACTCAAGGTGTGGCCCCAGACCAGCCACATCCTCAGAGATTATCAGAGATGAAGAATCTCAAGCCCCATCCCAGACCTACTGGGTCCAAACCTGGATGTCAACAATTCCCCATGTGATTCATGCATATTTTCAAGTTTGAAAGGCACTGTTGTAGGGGATACTCCTTGAGGAGGAAGATAAAGAGGCGACCTAGGAAGTTATTTACAACTTCACAGAATTGTGACTTTAAGAGACTAGAGTGACTGAGATAAAATATTTCAGGTACTGGGTGGAATATTAGATGCCATGAGTTGGGTTTGAAATGTGCTTCCAAAGTGTGTGGGGCTTGTTTGCTGGCTGACAGGCTTTTGGGAAGTGGCTGGTTCATGAGGTTTCTCTCTCTCCTCTCTCTCTCTCTTCTCTCTCTCTCGGCTACTACAATGAATAGCTTTTCCACTACTACTCCTTTCCATCAGAATATTCCCTTTTGCCATGGCCTAAAAACAATGAAGCCAGGTGACCATGGAATTAAACCTCTGAAACTGTTAGCTAAAATACACCTTTTGGGGCCAGAGATTTAGCTCAGTGGTTCCAGCATCTGTCTTGCAAGTGCAAGGACCTGGGTTCGATCCTTGGTAACCACATACCATACTGGGCATGGAGACTCATGCCCAGCAGCAACCAGTACCACATACCACAGTGCCGGGCATGGTGGCTCATGCCTATAATCCCAGCACTCGGGAGGCAGAGGCAGGAGGATTGCTATGATGTGAGTTTGAGGCTGAGCTCAGGGCCAGCCTGAACTACAAAGCAAGACCCTGTCTCAAAAAACCTAAAAAAAAAAAATACACCTTTTGTCCCTTAAAGTTAATTTTCCAGGTATTTTGTCACAGAAATAGATGAAGACAGACCAACACAAAAAAGGATGTCAACTCTCCATCCACTTCCAAGATCAAGAATTACCTAAGTCAGGTAGTCAAAGGTATGTATTGTTTTTTCATGTATGTAGGGGCAGTATGAAGACAATAGAATAAAGTCAAGGAAGGAAGGTGGCTTCCATGTTGTGGGAAAGTTGAGGAAATGTTGTTCACTTTAGAGACTGAAGCAACTTCAATTTTGCTGATTCTTTGCTATTTACTCAGTAAAAGTCATTTTGTATGTCTCACCCACAGTACTGTAAGATAACAAAATGGTGTTGATTTAAGTCAGTGAGATTGTGGAGATTTGTTACAGCAGGAATAGGATAGTATAGAACATTGCCAGTAATTCTGACAAGCACTAGCTCAAACAGTCTTCTGTGAGTGGAGCAAGGGCTCAATGTTATAAAATTCTACCTGACCAAAGCATTCTTTCCAACTTGCCTTGCCAGTAAAGGTCACTGTAACATTTTTACTACAAAGGTAAACTAAAGCTTTCATCTTGCTTTGAATCAGAAAGTGTGATGAGACAATGGGGTAGAAATAATGGGACTGAGTCCAACTTCAAACAGAAAAACAGGGAAGGATCCCTTTGGTACATAAGTTCTGGGTGACATTGTCAAAGAAAAGTTCTTGAAACACTGTCAAGTATAATCCAAATGTGAACAGAGTTCCACATGCAATTAAAATCGACACCAACAGAATGTTTTATCAAAATAGAAGCTGATGTTTCTTTGAGTCCTTGGTTTGGACCAAGCGTAATTTCAAACATATTGCATGTCAGTGTAATAATATGATTTAATCATCAACAATCCTGTGAGACAGGTATTTTTTTTACCATTTTCTCTTGGATATGGAGAAAAAGAAACTATGAGATCTTCCAACAGAGTTAGAAGACAGACTCAGAGGATTTGGAGCCAAGGTAGGTGTTATCTTGCCTTCTATTGAACGTACATAATGTACTTGCCCCTAGACTAAAGCAAACAAGAAGTTTCCTTATCAAGACTGTTAGAGAAAAGGCAGAATTACACAAACCCTGTATTTGAAAGCTAAAGACAGTCTGTTTTTAAGAGAAGAGTGCACGTTCATTATCGTATAACAGAATGTCAGTTGAAGGCAGGCTGAGCTGAGTTTCAATCATAACTTTGTGCCTGATTTAACCTCTTAGTGGCACAATTTTCTACCCCAAAAATATATGCAATAGTATCTTCATCTCTGCAATGAAATATGAATATAAATGAGACCATTCGGTCTCGAGTTCAATCAATACCAGGCATCTTGCCTTTGTAAATTTATAATATTACATTGTAACAACACTAAAGTCTGAGGACTTAACAAGAAAGATACAACCAATTGCTTATAAGGAAGATGAGAAACTACAACATGGGCAGTTAGGTGAAAGACATAATCTTAAGATGGACCATGAAAATCTACATACTTCCAAAATGTCTAAAACATTCGCAAGTTTTAGTGATATAAATGTTTAAGTATATTATGGACACTTTTTCTACTACATTTCTCAGAATTTTTTCCTATTAAATAGTGCTTTAAAAATTTGGTAAACTCTTTTGACACTCATCCTACAAGCCAAAATTGTGGAGATAGACACCACAGTAAATACAAATAAGGATAATGAACAAGAGATTAAATACTTCAATTACTGAGGTAATAGAATATCCTACATTTGTAAAAGAAAGTTAGACCCTTTGAACACTGTATCAGGCATGTACTAAAGTTTTTGTTTTAATTGTAATTCAAACTGAACTTATTGGAAGAACAACACGATCACAAGGTGAAAGTTTCAGAAACCATCTTGTACAGGAGTCACAAGTATAAGAACAAGAACATAATCATATAAAAAGGCCAAAAGCACACTACTTAAAATAGATCTCCCATTCACAAGTGTTGCATCCTTACTGAAAGGACATCTGCATAGTCATTATTTCTATAGTCAATAGACAAAGTAAATGTCTAACATTAAGGAGTTTAAAAAATAATGTATTGAAAGTAGATCAATGGATACCTTTGCAGAAACTGGTTTTCCATCTATCTGTCCCTGGAGAGCTGGAATAAAGAGGGATCCACAATGACACCGCACAGCAGTGCTAGGAAACTCTGACACCCATAGACACCCCACCAGCTTCCACACCTTAAGACAAATTTCTCCTTTTCTTGGAATAAAGACAGAGTTAGGGAAGTTTGAACATCAACTGTAAGAAGAAGGAAGAGGGATTTTTCTGGACTCTTCTCCCTTAGCCAACATGGACAAAGCTTTCACTCTTTCCTGTAAGAGTCAGGCTAGATGTTAAGTTGGCAAAATATATTTATCATTATTAACATATTTCAATTACCACTTCTTGACCTTACAACCTAAACTAGATTTTAATAAAAAGAAACATGCTTATTGGAACAGAAATGTTGCTAATCTTGGTGGATCATTATACTAACCAGTAGCTGCGTACCACTCCTGCCGCAGAGCCCTGTGGCCTCAGAATGAACCCTCTCCCTGTATCCACATCCCTGGCAGTGCTCTCCAGAGTTGTACTCAGGCACATGTCTTGCTTTGACCAGTGAGACAGCAGCAAAAGAGAAGTGAGCAGATGCTTGAGAAACACTTGTGTGTCAGGACATTTTCTAGCTGCTGATGGAATTCTGAGCCACTACATTCACATTCCCACATAGCCCTTTCCATGCTCGGCCAACCACTTTATCTCACTCAGTAGCCAGCCATGCCCAGAGATGAATATTGATGAGCGGGTGGCCTCTTGCTACAGAGGTAAGCTTGGCCAGGGCAGCTGAGATTAGCTCAGACTGGCAGCACTGTTCCTCCAATCTACAACCGTTCGGAGAAGGAGAGACCATCGTAGGACTGTTCAAAGTGCTCAGCCCGTTACTCTGGGAGGAACCTTATAAACACAGTTGCACTATTCTATTCAGTCTCATCAGAACCCACAATTCATGGAACTCCCATAGTTACTCCCCCTTTCTAAACACTAGAAGTTTGCAAAAGCCATCTGTGGTGACAGAGAGCCTACCATTAAGAACAAGATATATCATATATATCAAGATATATCATCTGGATATATTCGTGGAAGTAAGAAATGTTTAAAATGGAATTTTTTCTATTATCAGTCCCATAGAAAGTCTGTCTTGAACTGATTTAAACCAGGGTGTATTTTGTCAATAAAACCTTCAAATTAGGACAATAATGTATTTTCCAGAGTGCAGTGCCATAATGTGTGCTCACAAGTACTTACCGTGGCTTTGCATCTCCTTGCTTCTTCACACTCTGTAGCCAGACATTATGGATCAGTGCGTTGGGGGGAGAAGTAATGAGAACCTGCACAAAGCTCTTTCAATCAGCTCAACTGCAATTTAAGGATTAAGAGCTCAATGCCCTACGTGACTTCATTATTGACATTTGAAAAGCTGAGGATTAAAATGCTGAAATTTGGCTTTTCAACAGTCAAATGTTGACCTTGCATGTTTGTCTGGACATGGAAAACAAGGAAACCAAAGGATCACTTCTGTGATAGTCATTTTCCTCCTTTCCAGTGCCTTGAAAAAAAAAAAAACCAGCAGAGGGAAGGTAAAGCACACAATGTTCTTCACTTTTCCCCCAAATACTGTCTTCTAAGCAAAGTGCTTTATAATCTGTGAGAAAGTATGCATGAGTACGCATGTGAGAGCATTGTGTGAGTGTGCACGTGTGTGCAGTGTGTCTGAGTGTACATGGGAGAGGCTTTGGTGAGGCCGTGTAGTTTTGCACAGGAAGCATGTGCAATCACATGCAGTCCAGCCAGGGTGTGTTCATTGCTGGTCATGCCCGGCAGGAATAGGAAGACAGGAGAAACCTGGAGACACAAAGCCAAGCAGCTGGAGGTCACTGCTGAGGAGATTTCTTTGACTTGCTTTTGAGGATTGAGCTATTAAGAAGGAGTGGAAAGACTGATTCAAAAAAAGCTGGAAAACTGGATTCATGGCCAAACTGCAGAGAGATCAGACCTGAAGGAGACAGAGCAGCAGCGCTGTTGGTTTAAGGCTTATCTTTGCCACTTTCCTTATCGTTGAGACAATAATTTAAAAGAGGTTTTTAGAGATTTTAGTCTTCAGTCAGCTTGCTTGGAGACAAGGTGGAAGGGCCTGGGCAGAAGGAAGCTGGTCTGTGGTGATGTCAGGAAGCAGAAAGAGGAAGGGGGAGCTGGGGAGGGAGAAAGATCCTTCTCAGCTATATCTCTAGTGACATCGTTTTTCCATCAGATCCCACCTTTTAATGGCATCTCAACTCTAGTAACTCCATAATCCAATTCCTTTCCGGACACATGAAGCTTTTGGGGCTGTTTGACATTTAAACTTTAGCAAGGTTCCTGAAAATGCAGGAAAAGGCTGGCTTCTCTGTGGAAGAGGCAGAGGGGAAGTGTGATTAATTTGGGGGCAAAAGAGGTGGTGTAGCCATGAGATGCCTCAGCAGTGGGCCTGCCGGACCATTACATGCTGTTCAAAGGTCATAAAGGTGCAGCTGGATGTGAGGAGTCAGATGAAGAGATCGCTGCTCAGCACAATGACTAGGTATTGACCACAGATTGCCATCTGGATGTGTGAGGAGGCGGGTATTCAGGGCTCTTCCTGCAAAAATGATAACTACGCGAGGTGATGCATACAGATGAAACATTCTGCCATACGTAATTATGTGATAAAGACTTACAGTTTTATCTTTAAATATGTCATCCAAGGAGGGCAGAGCGAACTTTTACGACTCAACAAAGAAAGCAGGCTCTAACAGATATCAGTGGACTACAGCATGTGTGAGAAGGGACTTGTCACAGAAGACCCTTGGGTGGTGAACAGGGCAGCAAGAACAGCATCTCTGGCTGTGGAAGCTGAGGCTCAGGGGCATCAGGCAAGTTCCCCATGTACTCCAAACCACACTATCTTGGCTGGGCCACACTGCCTTCTCTCACTGCTCTGGAAGGCCAGAAGAAGTCACCTTGTAGAAGGGACCTGAATTCTCAGGGGACCCATTAATTCTTGGAATGATATGTCAGTTTGTGGGAAGGTTCATTAAGAAGACAGACATTTTTGGAAGGGCCTATGATGTTGTATTGTCTCTTGAAAATCTCATATCACACAGTCCACCTCCCTCCCCCAGACTTCAGCTTCAGTGGAACATTTTCCAACCCCCATTAACATATGATGATAATTTTGCCTCAATTTGACCTACCTATGGTAAGAACTGTTACCTCTGTCCTTTACTGAGAGAGGTGTACCCGGGGATGTCACAGGAGAGAAAGTAAACAAGAGCGTGCCAGGTTCTTGTGTATACCTTCATTTTCTTGTCAGAGATGTTTTTATGAGAATAGATCACTGGGTATGTGTCAGGAGAAGGCTAGAAGTATGCAGCCACATCTGTCAGACTGTCAAGAGATAAACACTCCTACCTGAGGAGCTGGGGAAAATGGCTTGTCACGAAGCTGCGGAGGAATGAGCTTCCATTTAATTGAATTCTATTTATCATGCATTAGAGTGACCCTTTGGTGTAGATGTTGCTATACAAAAATAGCAATTTAATAGCTGAAAAACTGGTGGATTTAATGCTCAAAGAATCAATTATAACTTTTTACTTTCCTGAGACCCACACTTAAGCACACATTCAAGAAACTTTCTAAATGGTTTGGAGATACCACCTGAAAGAATCAGTATATTGCTAAAAGATAGCAGGGGTAGAAAATACCCATCTGCATGTCACAGACTAATATTTTGCATCTGTCTTTGTACCTGATATTTAAAGTCTACTTAGAAAGATACAAAATTTCTGAAAATCATTTGGAATAATCAGCAGTTAAGTGGCTATCTACAGATTGCTTATGAATTTGCAGCAACTCAGAAGTGGCCTATGAATACATGAAAAAGTGCTCAACATTTATAGGTTACAATCAGAACAATGGAAATTTAACATTATGAGATGCCATTTCACACCATCAAATGTAAAAGTTGGATAACAAGTGTGGACAAGGTTGTTTATGAATGGAAATTTTTACAAGATGCTAACAGGCAAAAAAAAGTTGGTGGTGTTGTCTGGGGAACCATTTGGAAACAACTTACAGAGTTGAGGTTGTTCATATTCCTTATGCAGCACCTGCTCTTTCAGCCATTTATGCTAGAAGGATTCTCACACCTATGTTCAGAGGCAGCAAGAAGTAGGGTTTTAGAATGTTCTCAATAACAAAGCACTGAAAGAGCCCTGAGCTCCATCAATCCAGACACTAAATGAACGGACACACCCACTGCTATATAATTTTACAAAAGGATAATTTTTTAAGGTTGAAAATGAAGTCGTCAAAAATATTAGATGGCCTGAGATAAAATTTCCAGATTCTAACTAGCTCCACATGAGTTTCACCAACTTACATTTTGTTTTGGTCTATACTTCATCACCTGCCAAAAACACAAACAATTTTCCTTGTTTTACAGTGTTATTGGAAAGGGTGATTAATCTAATATGGTACTTATAAATTCTTATATGCTTGACATGTAATGAGTGGTCAATACATATTAGCCATTATTATTTCTAACAGTAGATACATAGATATTCTTCATATCTGCTTCTAAATTACTTTCTAAATTAAATGCAGAGAAATGACAATGTATTCTGGAATGCCTTCCATTCACAAGTCATTTATTTGTAGATTTACAGGGACTATGTGATGTTCCCTGCAATTATCTTTTAAGGGTATAATGTCAGAGTAGTGGTCTAATTAACCCTTAGTATATTCCTCAAGTACTGTGCGACTTAAAGTATTCCTCAGGTCATATCTTACTAATTAATCTCCCCCCAAAGTTATGTCCTTTCTCTAGCCACTCCTTCATACTGATGTCAGCAGGTAAGTAGAGAACCAGCAGAGGTAGGGGCAAGGTTTTTAGATGGGATTAAGAAGGGAGATTCCATGTTACTTTGGGTTTGTGCTGTGCGATGATTTAGTAAGACTGGCCCTCACAAATGGGTTCTGCATTTGTGAATTCAACAAACTGCAAATGGAAAGTATTTGAAAAGTAACTCCATGTGAACTGGACATGGACAGATTTTTTTCTTGTCATTGTTCTCTAAATAATGTAAGAATTATTTACAGAATGTTTACAATGTATTAAGTGTGCAAGCCCCCTAGAGATGAGTTAAAGTACGCAGGAGGAAGAACATAGGAGATATGCAAATACCACTCTGTTTTATAAAAGGAAATTAGAGATTTGTGGTCCACAGTAGTTTCTGGGACAGATCCCCAACTCATACTAAGGTAAAGACTACTTTAATACATAGACCAGCTGTGGCATTTTAATTCTCATGACCTGCTACTTCTGACCAATTTCATCCATTTTTTGTAACGTGCAGTGGAACTGAATTCTTCTAAGTTCACCTTTCCTTCTGGGAGTTTTCTGGTGAGTCCCTTCAGAGCTTTGATGGGGAAGTCACCCAACTCAGGCACAGCCAACTGTATCTGTCTAATATGCAAGAAGCAGAGTGCAACTAGTGCTCCAGGGCAGACGAGAGGGACAAAGGCATACACAGAAACAAAGAAGGGACACTGCATGACCCAAATAGAGGGAGATAAAGGTCCAGAAAGTGGGGTCCCCCGGAGGTTGAGTTGTGCCCACATCAAATGCTGTTTTTCAGCATGCAATCTGTTCTTTATAACTAAGTGATTCTCAAGCAAAACACAAATATTCAATTAATGCTCTCATACTCAGGACAGAAGTATTATCATCCCCATTTTGCATAAATACACCGTGTCACTAAGCATAGCTGAAATATGCCTGCCCCCAAATGGGTCTGTCTCTTCTCTAAGAGACTGTAACAGCATGGTGTAGATGTCCTCAGAGATACTGTACTGGATATGGAGTTAGAGGATGAGAAGAATCTCTCATCCTCTGTGGCAGAATATCTCATCCCACAGTGGCAGACTGTAGCACAGAAAGGAGGAGAAGGAAGCTTTGGGGGGCAGCTTGTCTATGTTCCCAGGAACCCAGGCTCAGTGCAGCCATTTGTCCATGTAGCATGAACCAAAGGCAGCACTGTGGGAAGCCTGGTGGCAAGCAGACTTTGGTGCACAGGAAAGCAGAGACCGCAGCAGGAAATGATCCAGACAGGGAGCATGTGTGGGGTGTGTGTACATGGAGGGTGTTTCAGGAGCTATCGTACATTGGCCTATTTGTTCTTAATTTAGGAATGAATTTATTACAAATTGCATGTATTTACCATGGCTAATTATCTCAATAAACAAGACATGAATTTCATTAGTAACTGGAGAAACATGAGCAATGTCCTAGCCAAAAGAACATAATTAATATTAAGCTAACTCATAAATTTCAACAAATGGCTTTAGAGAGCTTGTTATTTGCCCCCCACCACCTCAGCCATCTCTCTGCTCTGAATTTGGGATTTTTCAATTAAATTTGGAAATGTATGCAGTGTTTCTTATCATGAAAATAGAAAAGACTACTCTAAGGGCACCAGATTGGAGCTCTTCCTAGTGGGCCTGTGTATGAGCCCCATTATAATTACAATTATGTCTGTGATTATTATAATTATGATTTGGTGTCTGGGAAACTTGACTTTGTATAGTTTCAAACTGCAGACCCTAGGTGCCTATTTCCCCCCCACAGACAGCTCTACAGAGGCTGCTGTTCTGTAAAAGAATTAGAAGAACACTATGGGCTCTGATTCATTTTAATACAGCTCCACAACCAACACACAGAAAGAGGGAGCGGAAGTAGTGTATTAACTGTGACACTGTATATGTGGATGTGTAGTGGGAGTACAGAGAAACAAAATATTAGTTGTTATATTTGAGGCTAATCATGATTCCTGAAAGATTAAAAATTCTAATTGATTTATTGATTTGAGTGAAAGTGTGTGTGTGTGTATGTGTGTGTGTGTAATGTGTGTATGTGTGTGAGAGAGAAATATTACACATAAAATACCCAGTATCACAGAAGCATTAATTACACTATGTATTTATTTTCATAGGGTGGCCAGATCAAACCATTTCAATTAATCTTATTTTATTTAATTATCTAATCACTTATAATTGCTGATAAAGACAGATGTTCACATACATAAACTGACAAGGACATAGAAAGCTGGACAGAAACTGAAATATCTCAGGTAATATTGGTGAAGAACATTAATTAATCCACTAATGAAGAATATTAGTTATTTTAGGCTAAATATGACAGAAGATTTGTAATGTTTTTCATTTTTGAGCCTTCATTTTTTTACATTGACTTATGAACTTAAATTTTGGAAATTTTGAAAATATGACATGTATGGATATAAACTTTTCAAGTTCTTTTTTTATTATACCATGTGTGTGATCTAAAATCACATTATTTTGACTGATTCTGTAGCCCAAACAAATGACCTCTGGAATGCAGTAGGAAATGCAGATGAGAAAACCAAGCGAGAGGTCAGTTCATTCTCAGAGTGTTCTCCAAGTTCAGGGTGCTCTACAGTATCTCTGACTCATGTACTTCTGTATATTTTATACATGTATGTATTTGTAAGGTTATCTCTTATTTTCCCACCATAGAACTATGCAGAGGGAAAAGCATTTCCTACTCTGTGAAAGACAAAATGTATGACACCATGGATAAATAAAGATCTCAAATATGAAAATGGAAAACCGAGAGAAAGCGCAGCCTCTATGCCCAGGAAAAGTGACAGTGGCCACACAGCTTCGGTGGTGTGAGCCCTGTCTTCCAGATCACCTTCTAAAAGGAGCAGGAGATGCTGACTTCCATCTAATTTACCTTATTTATTAAACTTTGTATCAATTCTTACAAATAGTTCCACTTTGAGGACAAAAGCAACAATTGTACACGGTCAGTAGGGATTCTGCCATCTCTCAGATACTGTCAATTACTCATCTTTTGAATCTATATCAACAATTATAAAATTAAAAACTCAATTTAATACAGCTGTATATTTCTTTCCAATAAATTGTACATACTTTTTAGGACAGAGTGGACTTCCAACCATGTCACTCCTAACACCATATTTTTTAAACACTGACCTATTTATTTCACAGTTTGAAAAAGATGAAGAGTTCTGAAGTACAAGTGTTATGTTGGGACCCTGCTGCCATGTCTTAGGAGACACTGCTAGCAGAACTATGCAAAATTACCCAAAGCCGCACAGCTCTTGAGAAGTCCTTTCTGGAAGCAAACTGCAAATACACTGCTGGTTTTAGCCCCCAAAGATGTGCACATAAAGATTAATTTTTAAAAATGCAGAATGCCTGCTATTGTCACAGTGGGCTTGATTCCTGCTTCTGGAGACCCTTCATCAGGGCAGAGCCTCTCAGCAAGATGTCTAACAGGCCTTCACAGGACCCAGGGCTCCCAGTTCCCTGCACGTTATAAACAGCAGGGGCATCTCACCTACGTTTAGCACTGGTGGTCATGGAGTTCCCCTGGGTCACACAGACACATGTTAAATAATAAATTAAAATGTTAACTTACTCAATTAAAATGACAATGAACACAAAAAGAGAAGTGTAGATTGATGTAGAAACATATAACTGAGGCCCCTGCTCTTTGTTTTGAGGACAAGGAAGACTTCCTCACAAAAGTGATGTTTGACTTGTGCTCCAAAGGAAGATTGGGCACGGAGAGTCGTAAGAAGGAGAAATTCTGTGAAAATGCCCTGCTTCCCAGAAGCCGGAATGCTTCTTCACACGAGAAAGGAAATGTGTAAATGTTGGACACACAGAGGCCTCTGTGTGGCCTCCGGGGGAAGAAGGAGGGAAGAAATACTGGGAGGCAACTCTCCTTTTTAGTTTTTTCTACAGTTAACATTTAATAATGAATACAGTCGTATTTTGCTTGTTTTAAAAATAAAAGGAATTATAGCTGGGCATAGTGTCCTACCCCAATAATGCCAACACATTCCTGGGGGTGAGGGGTCTGGCTCAGAAGAATAGCAAATTGGAGCCCAACCTGGGCAACATAGAAACTTAAGGTAATACTGTCTCGAGTTAAAAAAAAAATTAAAAAGTGCTTGGGCTGTAGTTCAGTACAAAGGCCCGGGGTTCAATATCCAGTATTGAAAAACAAACAGTACACAAAATGGCCTGTGCTCCCCTCGTCCTTGGGGGTATGTGGCTCTAGTCCAAGGCCATGAGTGAGGCCCTCAGAAGAAAGCGCTCCTGTTACCTAGCACAATATCTGACTGCCATATTTTCGCCTCAGAAATACTGCTTACCTTTGTTCTTTTAATAATGCTATGATTTTGCTCAGACATGGAAATGTTCTCTTCTCTTTCCCTCTCCCTCCCTCTTTCCCACACAAAGTGCTTGCCTGTCACACACACACAACTCCATGCTAGTCCCTCTTTCTATCTGTATTCTTTCATGAATGCTGCTGGGTTGTTCTGGAAAACCCGATTTAAGGCCAAATATGAAGCTGCGTTGATGGAATTCCTTCATGCTGAGTTTTCAGACTTCTTCATTATATGTTTCCAAAACTTGCCAAGTGTTCTGTATTCCTTCCCCTCTGCAGTGTTCGGGATGCCAGATCTGTACACTCTGAACCCAGTGTACTGCACAGCCCCGCCACATACACCAGTGCTCAGCTTACTGTGACCTGGCTCAGCTTTTTCATCATAGCCATTTATCTCTTTTTTATCCTCAGGTCTTATGATAAACAGGACTCTTAATTCCACATCAAAATCCAGAGGCAGCTATCAGCAAGTATTCAATAAATTTTAAAGCATTGGATTCTGGTTCCAATATGACCCTAATTAGCTACTCAGAGCAGCTCTCACATAGAAGTTTATTTCTACCTTTTTTTCACCTAGGAAGGGCTGAGGCAGCTCAGTGGTCTCCACATCCCGGGGTTGCTGTGAGCAACTCCTTTACCAATCCCCTCCTTATTCTCAGTCTTTGTTTGAGCTTCTCTACCTCGTCCTTACGAGGTAGACCTGACCTCTCAGGCAAAGGGGATTCCAAATGATAGAATGTCCCGCATTAGTTTTTTCAAAGTCTCCTCTGCTCCTGTGCCTGGTATTTTCACAAGGCCATTTCCTCCCTCCCTGAAATACACTGTAGGCTCCGGGGAGGCAGGGACTGTGCTGGTTTTGCTCACGACTGTCTTAGGGCCTGGCACACAGTTGGTGTGCAGTAAATATCAGCAGATGGGTTAATGCATGATGTAAGTGAAAATGCTTTTTATATCTGACAGCTACCATTCTCAGTGTTGTGAATGATGATATGACCAGTAGCAGTAGTAGTAGAGGGGATTGTAGTCATTGCCCACCAGCAGCATTTTTATCATCAAATATAGGACAGAAAGGAAATGATTTTTAATATTACCAATATTCATGAACAGTTATTCTTTTTTCCTTCTCCATTCTTTTAACTTCTAGAAATAAATAACTAACAAGCAATTCAATGAAAAAAGCAACCTACAGAATTGGAAAAATATATTCCTACGTCTTATGCCTGAAAAGATATAAAATCCAAAATACTCAAGGAATTCATATAACTACAATGGAAAAAAACAACTTGTTAAACAAGGGGCAAAGAACTTGAGTAGATAGTTTTCCAAAGATGTAAATGAACAACCAACAGGTGTATGAAAAGGTGCTTACCATCACTACCATCAGGAAAATGCATATCAAAACCACAATGATACCATCTCACACTGAAAGAAAAACTTCCATCAAAAATACAAGAGATAAATGGTGATGATGTGGAGAAAAGGTATTTTTTGTATACTACTGGGAGAAACATAAATTAGTATAAGCAATTTATTAAAAACTCAGTGGCTGTGCCTTAGAAGTTAAAAATGAAACTATCATACGATCCAGCTGATCCACTGCATGGTGTGTATCAGGAGGAGATAAAATCAGCAGAGCAAAGACATCAGCATAGTCATGTTTACGGCAACATTATTCCCAATAGCTAAGATACAGAATCAGCCAAAGTGTCCACTGCCACGTGAATAATGTAATCACATATAGCTGCCGTAGGAGTATCCAGCCAGAGAAGAGTTGACATCTGGTCATTCACTGCCACATGGACGGGACCGGAGGACCTTTCATTAAGGGAGTGGGTAGGCATAGCAGGATGGCTACCATCCTGCCATGAATGTGGTCTCATTCTGTCATGAAAGACAAAATAGTTGAAATCACTGAAGTAGAGCATAAAACCATACTCACAAAGAGGTAGGAAGGGCAGTGGGGGGCAGGAATAGAAAGTGCTAGAAATTGGATACCAAAATACCATTAGAGAGAAGAAAGAATTTAGGGCTGTACACCACAGCAGGCTGACTATGGTCTAATGCCTATTATGCATTTTATAAATAATAGAGAAAATGTAGCACATACAAAAATTTATCTCATCACAATAAAGAAGGAAACTCTGCCATGTTTAGTAATATGGAGGAATCTGGGAGACATAATACTAAGTGAAATAGCTAGACAGAAAAACACCAACACCGTATGAAGCTGTTTATATGTGGAATCTGAAAGAATGAATCTCATAGGAACAGAATAGAATGGTGGTTACCCAGGCTAGATATAGGTTGCAGAAGGGGGGAGATTTGTGTATCAACAGATGAATGGATAAAGAAAACGTATTCACACACAGTGAAGTATAAGTATGTCATAAAGAAGGATAATCTGACTCATTCATATGTGAATAGATGCACCTTGAGACCATAATATTAAGTGAAATAAATCAGATACACAAGTGTAAATAGGGCAAAGTTTGTCTTACATAAAAACCCCACAAAATATAAAAAGATAAAAATAAAAGATAATAAGTAGGAAGATCTTTTTCAAATGGTAAGTAAATCTAGAGATATAGGGATGGAGGAGGCAAAGAGGATTGGGGAAAAAAAAGAATTGAAGAAAAGGAGATAGCTCTTTTGCAAATGGTGGGTAGACCTAGGGATGGAAGGGGCAGGGAAAGAGGATGTGAGTATGGGACATAAAAAGAATTAAGATGTGTTCTATGTATATGTCAATGCAATCATTGCACATTGCAAATATGATAATAAAAATTTAAAAACGGGGAGATGCGGTTCAGGCTTTTAGTTATGATTCCTTTGTAGGCATCTATTGTGCAAACTAATGAAAGTTAACAATACTGTACTATCTATTTGAAATGTTATGTACTCTTACCACACAAACACATTTACAAATACACGGACACACAGGTGTCACAGAAGTATGGGGAGTGAAGGATGTATTCATTAGCTTGGTGTTTTGAATGGAGTACTGTATTTGGCAGGAGAAGACACCATTGTGGTCCAGTGCAGAAGAGGTGAAGATGTATACTGGGCCTTGGGGGCTCGGGCCAGGTGCAGAGTCCAGGAAGCTCTCGGGCAGGGACCTGAGGCCCCAGCTGCCCGTGGCCGGAGAGTCCCACCAGGACACCCAGCCCTCTCCCCTTTACCAAAACCCGGCCCACAGGCCCGCTTCAGGTGAGCATGGTACAGGACACAGCATCCTGACATCCCACTGCAGTGGAGCTTGTAAATCACAGAGCATTTCTTCCCTGGTACTCAGTGGAGTACAGCATGGAGCAAAATCAGATTGTGCCCAATTGGACCTTTCCTTTAGGTCCTTTAGAAAAATATTTTTACAAGATTTAATATGGACATGGAATTCCTTGTTGACTGGGGGTGCTGAGGCACTGTTATGCCCTTACCTCTGTGCACACTGACCAATCCCTCCTGGGCATCTAAAACAATGCCAGATCCTGTGAACATGGGTGGGGGCAACACTGTTCCTAACTTCCGGACCATAGCTTCAAGCAAATGTAGAGTTTACAGAGCTGTGGATTCCCAGGTATAAAAATGAAAGTGAAGGTGAAGCGTCTTTGCTTGGTAAATTGGTAACAGGTCAATGTACTGTACCTGGAGACAGGCCGGGGCACGTCCTTGGGGCTTGTTGACATCCACAGCTACCAACTGCCAGCCACCAGCCGCATCTTCGTGAAACATCTTCAGGGCAAAGAAGAGGATGAGTCAGAGACATTTCATAAGGAACATCGAGAACTCTGGCTCACATCCTCAGCCTGCTACATTTTTATGTCAACAAAAATGTGCTTTCAGAGGGTTTATCTTTGGAAAATGAGTCATTTCAATTTATGTTCACTTTTACACTAAAACCTAAGGGAACAGTAATAATAATGTGAATAAAGACTTCACTTATTAAGCACTTGTATCTTGTAAAGGTTTCACATGTATTTTCTCAAATATTCTGCTTCATTAGAGAACTAGTAAATATTTCATCCTCTTCATATTGATTATCATTTATTAGATCTGGAAAAAATAGAACCCTAAAGAATTATGTCTGGTATGTTTTTACTATAGGTTAATAGAAGTAAATTTCTACCTTTATGAAGTGTGATTATAAAAGCTACAGTGAGTATTTAAATTAAAAAACATTACAGTAAAAATACATGTTGCCATTAACCTCTCAAAATACCTTCCCAGCTTGAACACATCTGTCCCATCGCTTTGCCACTCTGAAGCTGCTCTGGTAGCTGACTTTTGTGTCTTTGGTTGCATTGTCATGGAGGCCTTGACGTCCTGAATGGATTTAAAACCTTTACCTTTCAAGGTTATTTTGATTTCTGGGAAGAGCCAGGAGTCACACAGTGCCAGTTCTAGTGAATAAGGTGGATGAGGACACATTATGGTGTTTTTGACTGAAACTGAGGGAGACATTTTGAATCCACTTTGATATCCAACCACAAGAAAACACTCGCAAAAAAGAACTCTGAACTGCTTCAGGAAAGGCCAAGAATAATCAGATAAATGTCTTCCGGGCAGGAGCTGACACGTTAGAAGGGATTAATGGCAATGTACCTTTTACTGTAATAAATTTTTATTTAAACACTCACTATATTTTGTGATCTCACTTGGTATTTAGTGGGCATTTATTACTGGACTAAAGAATATTCTCAGGACAAATATCAAAAGCAGAGGCAAATAGGCAGGTGTTTCACAGTAGGACACTGACGTACTGCAGAATCGATGAGATGCGGCTATTACAACCCAACCACAATGCCCTGCTCAACCAGAACCTCATGTACATGTTTACCAAGGAAACAAGGAGCTTCTTTTTATTTAGAGGGGCAAATTACAAAATTCAAACCTATTACTGTAATTAAGGCTGAAATCCACGACCTGAAAAGCCCAGGTGATTAGCTCTCTGCATGTCACCGCTACCTCCAAAGTGCCTTCAGGCTGGAAGATATTTCCCATTGATAATATCTTTCCACTAATGTGTTTTCTCCCCAGTTCCTTAGGAGGCTGAAAGTGTGTGTGGATGGAGGGGAGCAGGATAAGATGAAACTGCAGCTTTCTATTCTCTAAGTGGAGATCCTAAGAAGGTGAACTCACTGTTTTACTCCCGCCCAAGGTCTTTGCTTTGCACACGTAAACAGTTCCTTTGGCATCCTTATTTATGTATTCCTGTTTATCTGACCTGGTGTTCAAGAGGGTAATTGTTGCTGGGCACCTTGGCTGATGCCAGGGGCATTATCTAGGACGTATGGGCATAGCTTCAAACTATTGGCAGTACAGATGTGCATCATTTACAGACAGTAAAGTGCATCCTCTAGAGAATGTGTGTAGAAGCGACAGCCGAGTCTCAGAACTGACAGGCCATGTATATATCTTTTATGGGCACATTTTACAAAGATTTTTGACCAAGAATGCCACTGCAAATTGTTCATCTCAGCTGCCCTTTCCAGGACTGGCTGGCCTTGAGAATCGATGTTAAAAGCAATGCTTGGTGGTAGAACCACATGCCTCCTTCACGTAGGACTCGCTCTGGGAACACTCCGAGGACGGACAGCATCCCTGTTAAGTGCCTTTCAAAGTCCCAGTCAGAAGCCTGAGACTCTCCTTCTAGGACAGATGACAGCTGCCCTGCCCCCGCCTGTCATTTCAAGGCACAAAGGATCCCTAGGGCTGGGATTCACTTTGATCCACTGCAGACTAATTTTCCCTGTTAAATTATATTTTCCAGCAGACCAAAATCACATGAATCAATTTAATTGCCAGTAAAAGAGTCCTCTCAAGGTGACTGCTTTGTATCAAATAAAGGAAATGCAAGCATGTTAAATTTCCGTTTAGTCTTTGAGTTCTAAAACAACCCTTAGACCGGTTTAATGCAACAGAAGAACTTCAAGGCAGAAGCCGGAGAGCTAAGCCTGGGGCCACCAAGACTGAAACCCTGGGGGCAGTGGCTGGAGGTCACAGTTGCCTCTCTACCTCTGCTCACTTTATCTTGCAAATGTGGAGAACTTGCGGGTTTTTATGGAGGCACTACACCTCCAAGAACAAAAACTAATTCTTGTCCTTTCTGGAGCTCATGTTGACCACGTAACTGCACACTGTCCATGGGATGTAAGCAGAAACTCCCTTCTCCTTGAAATTCTTCTTTTTGTTCATTGGAATACAGATGGGAGAGTTAGAGCTACAGTTGCTCTCTTAGCCATGAAGGTAACTTTGAGAATGGGGAGTTGTAGAGAAGACTTTTGGAAAGAGTCTAGCTTAGTGGCATCCCAGACCAGCATACCTACCCCAGATGATTTTTCCCAACTTTACATGAGTGAGCTTAGAATTCTGCTTTACCTAAGCTGTTAATTTTGGACATTTAGTCTCTTGCAGGAAACCTAACTTAACTAATAAAGGTACTATTGTGACAGTTAAAAAGCTAGGTAGACAATTCACAGACAGTCAGGGTGGCTCTGGAAACAAAGAAGTCAATTTGGAGGTTAGCACTGCTGGAGGAGAAAACTATACCCCCCACATAGGATAAAAGCGGTGATTGATATTCTAAGTAAGGCTCCAGTCTCCCTAGGACAAACAGCAGTACTTGATATTCTAATAGGTGCCAGCCCCTGGGGTGGAGGGCCAGGACTTCAACTGGAAAAGATCCTAGGTCAGAAAGTCCTGTACACTTATTATGTGACCTATTTCTCTTTGGACCCCCATTAAATCAATAAGCAACTGTACTTGTTGTAATTTTATTGGTAGGATAGTTTTGTCCATTCTGTAATTTCTCATTGTACCACTTACCTAAGTGACTGTATTTGCAATATTACTGGTTGACTGTAATTTTGTCCCACCTTAAACCTGCCTGACCTCATGGCTTTGCTCCATAAAAGCCCACTGAAAATTGAGGCATGTCTCATAGGCAAAAGTTTTCTTTCTTAATAAAGTGTTTCCTACTCTTAACCCTCTGTCATCATTTCTAAAATTCATTCTTCGGATTTAGAGAACATGAGGTATATTTAAGGTTGGGAGCTAGATTTCCTTCCCCTGTATCACTGTGGGTTCAGTTAGAATGGCCAGTGATTTGTTCTGTTTTACTGATGTAATTTTTCCCTTCTCATCACACAGTCAAACATATTTCCTAACACATACTGGAAAATGTGGATGAGGTTGTATAAAATTGGGAATACTGCCAGGTGTGGTGGTGTGCACCTGTTATTCCAGTACTCAGGAGGCTGAGGCAGGAGGATCTTTGCAAATTGGAGGCTGGCATGGACTACAGAGTGAGATCAAGGCAAGCCTGAATTGTGTAATGAGATCTTGTCTCAAACAAACAGTGAAAATAATAACAACAAAAAAGCTGAACTTTTCCCTCAGAGAAACCTTTGCTAATATTTTTGAGTTAAACTTCCAGGTACTTTATGCACATGTTTAACACATACACACACACACACACACACACACACACACGCACGCATGCACGCATGCACACACACACACACACATACAAGAGGTTCTTTTTTCTCCCTTTATGGGGGTGTAAAATGTTGTCAACATATTTTAATGTCAATAATGTTTTATCATTATTTTAATTGCATTTATTCCAATTTAATAATTTATAAACAGTAATTTAGTTGATATAAAGAATGTTTTCCTTTTTTGATTTTTTACAAAGATGCCACAGTAAACACCCTTAAATATAAATCTTTGACTATTGTCCCATTTCTTCCCAGGATAAACTCCTAGTATGGAATCTCTTAGGAAGCCAAACACACACACACACACACACACACACAGGGTGGATATATATATATATACACATATATATATGTGTATATATGTATATATACACATATATATGTATATATGTATATATGTATGTATATATGTATATATATGTATGTGTATATATATATATATAGCCAAATTGTTTTCTAAAAGAGATATTCCAATTTTTTCATAACACTACCTGGGAATGCTCCTTTCTGCCAGCAGTAACTGCTGTCTGTTTAAGAGAGGCGAGTTCACCTGGGGCCAGAGCACAGCTAGCTCCCTTGGGCTGTTGAAAGGGGAGTAGCAAGGGGAACCCCAGGGCTCCCCCAGCTGAGCAGCAGCAGGTGTGGAGTCCCAGGACCACGCTTGCCCATTCTGAATGCTGGGTAACTGATAACTTTCCAAATCCTGTCAGTTTCTAGTCTGCAAGGAGGAGATGATAAGAGTACCCACTTCACCATATTATTGTGAAGATTAAACAACACAGGTTGTAGAGTCATTTGCCTGTGCTTAGTGCCACCTCAACAGATGTCAGCGATTGCAGTAAGGTGTTATGAGTCACCAACGCAAATGAATTCCAGCATGCTCTGCGCCATCACTTAGAAACCGTGAGGATTTCAGCCTTACGAGTTCCCTCAGACTTGCCCATCTTCAACCAGCAGAGCTTTTCAGTGAGTTACTTGGTATATAAAGTATTCTTTGGAGCAAAATATCATTATTGTCAGTTATCTGTTGGGAAGTGGTGAGAGAAAGAATCTTGATAGCAGGGGAATCTCTAGAAGCTGAAATAAAACTACACCCCCACCCCCCACGAGAGTAATACAGAGAAAATCCAGAACTTATTTTGAAATTCTTAGGCTCTTTAGTTTAGTTACAATTACTTTTTCTGTTTTTCTGGTTTTTTTGGTTGCTTGAATTTTTTTTTTTTTTTAGTACTGGGGATTGAACTCAGGCCCTGTGCTTCCAAGATAGGCATGGTACCACTTGAGCTAAATCCCCAACCCCTGTCAGAATTACTTTTAAAATTTTGTAGCTGTCATTACACCTATATTACAAAGGTTGGACCCATGGCTTGATTCTATTATTCAATTCAATTGACTCAGCTATACTAATTCTCATGTATAGCTTCTGATGATGGATGTCCTGTTCCACTGCCTGGCCTCTTAGTGAAACATGGTCTCTGTTGTACCTTACTCACTAAGCTGCTTTCCCATCTGTTTTCAGGATGCACTTTCCTGAGGAAACCAATGTTCTTGGAAGCCAAGAACACATTTTTCCTAAAGTAAATCTTTTGGGGAGGGAGTTATTTCCATTTTGCATCATGCTTCTTTTCATCCATGATTTTCTGCCTCTGCGCTGAGCACTGTGCACTCATACAGAGGTTTTGTGAGGCATGTTCCAGGAATGCTGACAGCACCAACAAGGGAGAAGATATAAAAGCACCTGTTTTCCTGTATGAATTCTACCCCTCTCTGTCTTGTATTTTAATCAGGGAATATTAATTCAGAACACAAGAGTGCTCAGTCAGAGACAATAACAGGTTCTGAAGCTATCACTTTCTTCAATTGAGGTGAACATTTACCAAACCTCCCACGGCACCCCAGTGGACCATCAATTGTTTGTCTACAGAAGTTAGACGTGCAGTGACTTCCAGAACCCTGCTTTGTGTCTCCTTTCACTACACACTGCAGAAAAGCAGCCTTCAGTGGCCCTAACACTGAGCACTTCTTTTTGTTCTACTCTGGACAATGTTGGCTCTGTCCTGTCAACAAGCCATGGCAGGTCAAAGGACTATGGAACTGGTAAGAGGAATCGGAAGTAAAATGTTTATGTAGTGGGAGTAAAAGTCTGGGTTGAGGATATGCCCCGTCAGGACTTCTATCAGCCCCCGTGCACATCCAGACATCCAGTGTTGGGGCAACACTGGGACATGAGCAGCACTAAGTGGGCCATAGTAGTGTGAATCCTGCCTTTTAACTCAATCCATCACTGAGCGTGTAGCAAGAGCTACCCCATCCACTAAGAATGAAGGCACAAACCATCACAAGCCCCATTAGAGCTCAGGCAGGCTTATGTTTACTAATCTGAAATTTTCTAGCCCACTCTCTTTTCGTTACCCACCTACCTATCGTAATTCGGTCTCCGTAAGACCTTTGGCATAAGTCTTTCTATAATCTATTTCTATGCTACCACTCAGGGGCATTTGGTACTAGCCATCCATTTAGAAAATGTTGCTTTGTTATTTTAAAGAAAAACTTCTACTTGCTGGTTCCCTTTTGCCTCTCAATGATACTACTTAAAATATGTCCCTTTTTATCTTGTTAACACACACACATACACGGCTGTGATGGGAAGTCTACAGACCTAAGAGACATCAACAAATCTAACATGCCCAGCACATCTCTAGCTCCTTGGTGAGACAATCATCTTAAACAATTGAAAATTTTCCATTCACTAAAGAAAATCTATGTTGAACTTCATCACTGAAATATTATGTGCTTTACAATTCAGCAAACACATTTATTTCATTTTCTTAGAGCCTATCAGATTTAGAAATTTGTGATTTAGTATTTTTAAGCCCTTTAAGGAGAGTCCTCAGTCACAGAGTGTCGTCAGGTTTTAGAAAGGTTGCAGAATCCAGGCAAATGCTGTCTTTCTCTTCCTAACACACAAAAGCATCTGGGGTCTCTGCAAGTGGCAATTACAGTGGGCGGGGCCTGAGGCCCTGTTGCTAGGCTGCCTAAGTGGAGTTTCACCAAAGAGACTGCAGGCAGTAGCTCTGGTCGCTTAGCAACTGAGTCCTCAGCCACAGCATTTTTCTTAATGAAGCAGATTACCTCCGCTGAACATCTAGACACATTCCCTCTGAATTACTGACTTCTGCCTTCTGATTAAGTACATCTTTGCATCAAAATAATTTTATAGAACTTTGTAGAAAGTCTCTTTACATTTCACTTTCTGTTATAACTACTGACTGATTAGGTGGCCTTTCCAAACAGTCCTCTTCCAGCTGTGCTTTTATACATTAGAGTTGCCTAATAAATATAATGTGGTTCTGGAGATGTTTTAGGCTACCTTTCAGGACCACTGCATGTAGGCTGAGGGCTGAGTTTAGGTCTCTTATGTCTCTAGCATGAAATATGACCTTCAAGACACTATCACCTCCAAATTCACTTGGAACTTCACTGTTTCTCATATTTTCTGGAAGGCTTGAGAAAAAAGATAAGAACTAGACTCAACTGGTTCCTTGAAGGCTTTCCTGTAAGAAATCTCCAATATAAATGATAACATTTACAAAAGATCTTTCATAAAAGTTTGAGTAATTGTCACATTGAATAATATTAACACTATTTCATCTGTAATGAGCTGACAAAACAACTCAGACTTGTATAGCATCATAAAAATGCTATGAGACTACAAGGCTTTTTAAAAATAGCCACATAGTTAAAAAATCTGAACATACAAATATTAAATATTCAGTTGCAAAGTTTTCAAAATAAAATTGGTACTTTGACCCTTTCAAAAATACCTTTGTCCCAACAGATCAGTGTAATTCTTGCAAACTTAGATATTAAATTTGTTTTAGAATTTAATATTAAAATAATACTTATAAAACATTATACTATATCATCTGTTTGGAATTTTCATTTTCTCTTTTTCATAAAGATTCATGGTAGAAAAAGATACTCTATGTAAACTCACTCTTCCTTCCTTTAGCACCACAGCCAGACATACACACACAGATCAAAAATGAAGACAAAGATGTGGATCTAAACTATGCTATTATATAATTAACTGCTTGTCTGCATTGAGTGAACTGTAGTCACCTCAAATCTCTGAAGCTGAAGAGAAGCCTTCTGAGTACATAATGATTCCTCAGAAGTCTTGGACACGCACTGGGGTGCAGGGGTTTTCTTTATAGTTTATTGCACTATCACTGGTTCCTTCTGAATGGAATATATTTTTCATTCCAAAAATTCTACTTTTGGGTCATTAGATAGGCCTACCGTTAGATGAATAAACATCCACAAAAATGAAAATTGCACAGTTGCTGTATTTGCTCTGCAAGCACACTGAAGATTTGGGCTGTCAGAATCAAAACAAAGGTCCACAGCAAATGTGACTGACAAACTCACTTTTCTATCAAAACTACCACCGAAGTGTAGCCTTCTGACCACACTGAGCATGCCTGATCTGTTTTTTCTGGGCTCAGGCCCTGCAGCTCCTAACTGTGTCAGAAGCCCACCGCACCAAGGAGCCTCAGGGTTCTGGTGGCAGGGAAGCTAGACCTGTCCGTGTCTGGCTGGTGGTGGCAACATCTTGGCGACGCTGTACCTGTGTGGTGGCTGTGGAAGTTGTGCTGCTTCTGGACCCCCACATTTGTTGGAATTGGACTCTGATTTCTGCAAATGTCTCAATGATGACAGCAATAAACACATTCTGAAAGAAAATTAGAAAACACCATTACCAAACACTGGGAGTGAGGAAGGAGAAGGCATCCAAAAAGACACCTGGGATCTGAAGAACTAGCACTAACGCTAGACTTTACTAGTGTGAATTTTTCCAGTACCTTAACAAGCCAGGCAAGGAAGAAGATGAGAGTGATGAAATAGAAGTAAGAACGCCAGCAAGGAAAGCTGTCGATCGCCCTGTACATGAGGAAGACCCAGCCTTCCTGGGACGAGGCCTCGTAGACAGTGAATATGCTGGTGCCTGTGAAGACAGCAAAGCACACTGAGTTAGGGCTGACTTTTGAAATCAGGAAGCATTTTTCAGGAAAACAATCAGTATTTATCCACATTCATTTGTTCAATGGTAGACACACTTCTAAAGGAATTAAAACTATCTGTGACATCTTACTGTTCTTAGTCTTGAGAGTTTTAAAATATTGTCTCTGACTTCAAGCCAGTGTGATTACAATATTTCCAGCAATAAAATAATTTTGTTGTATCTTTTTCTACTACATTCATCTAATACTTAGGAAGAAGAAATGAACGTTCAAATCAGTGCAGGTATTCTTAAATAGAAATTATATCATTCCATCTTGCCATGTAGCTCTGACCACAGTCTGTATGTTGAAAGCACCCACCACAATTTGAAACAAACTGAAATAGATCTAAAGATGGGGTTGAACTTAAAGCTACTTTCCACATGAAAACTGAAGTATCTCAGGCTCTGTGCATTGATAGAACGGGGTTGCCTCTGGATGCCATGACGTTTACTGAACACTGACATGTAAGGCAGTAAATCATCAATAGTGTTCCTGATAGTAGGAAGTTGACGGAACACTGACGGGCTTGTGAACGTTGGTTGAGAGAACCTAAAATGCCCCGTAGTGCATGTGTTTTATGCTCACAACATCACTTGTGTGAAACTAAAGCACATACAGATTACAGTAACTTTTGCAAGGACACAGTAGTAACCATGGAAAGAGAATTAGCCCTGCCATTCCAGAACGAGGTCCAGATGCCATCAATCCCGTGGTAACAGTTTCTTGTACAGACCTACTAGTGCCATGAGGTTTAAAGGTTTAGTCTCTGCCAAACATTGGCGTCCAGGGGTTCTTAAGGCATTTCAGGGACCATAATTGTTATTATTATTACTAAATTGGAAAGTCTTTTGTTCCATATAATTTCATTAGAAAACATAAATGAAATATCTTATTTATCTGAAGTTGTTTATAGAATACAAATAATATACTTTATTCACAAATATATATATATATATATATGAATGAGATCTCATTAAATTCTAATGCCATAAATAATTTACATTATATAAGAGAAACCAATGTCCATCTTGTGTTCTAATAACATGGAAATGCATAACTTGAATATACATATGGCCAAATTTCCAAGCTATGAGGGAGGATTCTCCAGTCAAGTGGACCTCAGTGTCACTGCACCTGAGCAGAGAGGTCAGCACCAAGCTGTCCCAAAGCACACAGGACCATGGAAGTGGGGGTGGGGGCGGGGGCTGAAATGCAGGCACGACAAAGAAAGAGACCTCCCAGAAAAGCTGAAAGGAGGAGAGTATGGCCCTAGTATTATCGATGCATGCTAAAATACTTTACAGAGAATATAATTTCCTATGCATTGGCTTAATTTTTTGTTTTCAAAATACATTTTTATGGTTCTGCAACACACAGTAACAGTCCATATTTTTCTAACATTTCAATACCTGTGTTGGGTGAGTAATGGTCAGAGCAGAACACCGGTATCTCTATCTCTTCAGTTAGATTTTTTTTTTGGAGAGCATTCAAACTCCTCTCTTTTAGCTACTTTGAAGTATTATAATTATTCATTTTCAACCACAGTTAACCTAGTGATCTACAGAACACGGAGAGTTGGCACCTATCCAAGGGCAACCTGTACGATTAACTGTCCTCTCTCCACTTTCTGTCCCAACATCCTTCCTAAGCTATGGTCTCCGAGATCTATATTATCCACATTTTAACTTCTACATATCAGTCAAAACTTGAGGTACAGAGTACCTCTGATTAACAGAGGTACAAAGTACCTCAAGTCCATTTAAGTATCAAGTCAATTTAAGAATCCTACTTGGGCCGGGAATTTGGCACAGTGGTTCCAGCACCTGTCTTGCAAGTGCAGGGCCCGGGTTTGATCCCTGGTAACCACATATAATACTGGGCATGGAGACTCACGCCCAGCAGCAACCAGTACCACATACCACAGTGCCGGGCGTGGTGGCTCACGCCTGTCATCCCAGCACTCGGGAGGCAGAGGCAGGAGGATTGCTGTGATGTGAGTTTGAAGCTGAGCACAGGGCCAGCCTGAACTACAAAGTGAGACCCTGTCTCAAAAAAAAAAAAGGATCCTATCTTGTACTTTGGTAAGTTGCTATTGTGATAACTTATATTTGTAAAGCATCTTTTTGAAATCTTCAATTTTTATTAGCATGTTTACAGTACAGAATTATTATATTTATTGTGAAAACTGGTACATGCACATAAGACTCTCAATTCTTTTTTCTTCCTTCACCTCCAGTCCTTTTAAGGACCTTTTTTCTGCCATTATCAGATTCATTTATGTATTTATGCCCTTATGAAAATAATTGTCACAGGAACAGATTAATGGAGTGCTGGGCCAAAAAGAGCCATAAAAAAACAGAAGACAAATCCAAGGTTCTTTTACTGTTTTAGTAGTTTGGCAATCTCTGTGCAGAGACTCTCCTGGGCAGAAGGTGAGCGTGAGGGCACATCCCACCCGCACAGTTCATGGGGAAAGACAGAGAAGTCACTGGTTCATGAGAGAGCCCAATGTGGGAAGCGATAGAACCTAAAAGTGACCACATGCCTCCGCCTACACATTGTATGGCCTTTTCTTTTTATCATGCTTCTCATACTTTCTCTGGCTTGAGAACAAGGCGTTAATGAAGCTAATTCCTGAGGGATGATGGCCTCATTTAGAGTATGTCAAAGAATTCACGGGAGATGACTTTCCACATGGGTCCAGGGAAGAAGAGCACACAACGGACCATGAGAGCCCGGCTGAAACCTGAAGTGACTGTTTCCATTAACACTTCAGGTATCCTGAAAGTGGACTTCATTTTACTTTTGTGGGCTAAATATGAAGGGCAATTTTAACATAACACAAACAATGTATGTCCTTTATTTTCTTCTAGTTACTGAACAAAAACAGAAAAGTAGCTGCAGAAATCTATGATGAATCACCATTAAAGTTTAATCGCTTTACCAATTTACTGTCACTGTAAGACCAAATCTGAGAGAAACATTTAAAATTATTCTGTCTCCTCCTGCCCAGATGTTTATGACATCTACAGAGAAGTTGTTATTTGGAATTAAGGAAAAAAACAGCACATGCAATATATAATCTTGAAGCTTTTTCTCCATTTTTCCTAATTCAACAAAGGGAAGATGGGCAAGAAATAGGAACCCACAGTGCAGTTCAAAAAGCTGGAGTTGCTGTTAGCAAGAAATGAGAAAATTGTAACTCTATAACCAAAAACCACTGTGGGAAATGCTGTCTATTGAGGAAATGCTTCCCTTCCATGTGAACTGTACGAGCAAAAAAGGCTTTGAAGAGGTCACTACTAGTTACAAGGGCTGAACCAATGCAGGTCCACAGCCCTTCCCATCGCTTTTCTGCCACCAGCTTTGCAAAGTGCAGGAAAAGAAAATCACTTCTAAAAAGGTTTTCTAATGCCCGACTGATATTATATGGAGAGAAATCAAATATATGATCCTCCATTTTCTGTAGTACATGACAGCCTTGAGAAAGAAACCATCCCCTCGATGATGTTGAGAGGACTTATGCCCTCTGACGTGCCCAGCAGGGCTCATCTCCTCAGCCCTCAGGCCACACAAGGTGTCAGACCTAGCCTTCCAGACAGCTGTCTTGTACTGGGCCACTCATCACACAAGCACTTCATACCTGTGACTATCCCAAAGTTAGACATTATCCTTCACTTCTGTGCCAGGCTCTGAGAAAACCCCAGAGTCAATAAATTTCCTTTCTTTCTTTTTTTGCAGTATGGGGATTGAACTCAGGTCCTTGTGCTTGCAAGGCAGGGTCAATAAATTAAACAATGATCAAATGGTCACACAGTCAAAAGACATGCAAAGGCATTTTTCACATGCATACTTAAAAAAAAGTTTTCCTCAATTTGACTATTGTACAAATAATTTGAAAGGAAAAAGGAACTATCTTTTTTTCCCTCCACTACTGGGAACTGAGCTCTGGCCCTTGTGCTTCCCAGGCACACATGGTAGCACTTGAGCTAAATCTCCAGCTTGAAAAGGAACTATTTTTATAGTTCATTACCTTTATTTTCCAAAAAATCATTTAAAATACATGCACACATATATACCAACTCAAAATCCAGCTCTATTCTTGTATCATTGTCTGTATAGGGAATGTCTAGAAAACATACTATACACAGACATTTTTTTCTAGAGATTAATTTTGATCAATGTAAATAGTAGAATTACTACTACAAGCAGAAGACTCCTTTTAGGACCATATATTAAACCTTTCTTTCAGTGTTTGAAATAAAATTTATTGCCAAAGGCCCACATTCTGTTAAATGAATAATAATTGTACAATCACACCTGGGGATGTAATTCATTTTCTTATTAGAAAACAGTAAGATCTGTTCCAAATATACTCTGGCGGCTCCTGGAATAGAACCACTTTCCCTTAACTCATGCTCCAGATGCAAATTAAAATCAGGTAAGAGCAAAATCACAATAAGTACACTACTGACCAGGCCTCTGAAAACCACTCTTTCTTTTTGATTTCTTCCACTGTCAGTTTAAGCTCAGTATTGAAGATGAATTACAATGTATATGTAAAAGACAAATACTAATCTTGATTTGTCTTTTTCAAGATAGGGTCTCGCTTTCATAGTTCAGGATGGCCCTGAGCTCAGCCTTGAACTCACAGCAATCCTCCTGCCTCTGCCTCCCAAGTGCTAGGATTACAGGCATGAACCACCACACCAGGCACTGTAGTATGTAGTTCTGATTGCTGGTGGGTGTGAGTCTCCATGCCCAGTACTGTTGTATGTGGTTACCAGGATCGAATCTGGGCCCTTGAACTTGCAAGGTGGGAATCAGAACCCCTGAGCTAAATCCCCGGCCCTAAATACTTGAAACTTGTTCCTCATTGCCTATATTGAAACAAGGTGGGGTATTTTTTAATAGCTTGAAAAAAACTATATTCCCAACATTTTTGATTATCTTTAGGATTATATTTACTACTATACTATCTTCAGCTGAATTTTTTTTTCATGAAAAATGAAAAGAGAAGTTGTGTTTTCAGAATAGCCTCACTTGTTGCTCCTAATCATAGGTTATATAATGACATCAAGAATCTCACTCTCAAATGACAGGGCCACAAAGTTGAGGTGATAATTAATATAAACTAAAAGCTACAATTCACCACTAAGCCTCTTGCAAAACAGGAAGTATCTGTGTTCTACTCAAATGGTGACCACTGAGGTTGGGATGTGGTTTGTCCCCAAGAGATCCTGTGGTTGAGGCTTGACCCTGATGTGGCCATATTAAGAAGCGGTAGCATTGCTAAGAACAAGTCTTAGTGCAAGTGAATTAGGGCCTTGGGTATGTACAGGAAGGGATTAACATAGTGCTTGTGGGACCTCTCAGCTCCCAAGAGAGTGGGTTGCTGCAATGAGTGAGCCTGGCCTTGAGTCTCTGTCTTCTTTCTTGCCTTGTGATCTCTCCCTTCTGTACCCTCTCTCCACGATGTTGCCTGCCATATTGTGATGCACTTAGGGGAGACCGGTGACTAACAAGATGAGTCTCGACCACCTTTGATTTGCAGTTTTCAAAACTGTGAGGTAAATACATTTCTTTCTGCATAAGTGCCCTGCATCAGGCATTTTGCTATAAGAGCAGAAAATGAATAAAATGGTAAAATCTGGTTTGTGGTGAAGAAATTTGAGAATGTGTAGTTGGTGATACAGACTTGATATTGTTGAAAAAATAATTGCACAAGGATTTGCACTCAATGACTCCTTTTACCCTTAGGCTGAGAATTCCTCATAAAACCAAAGGCCCTCATTTTAGGACTGAACATTCCTCTTTCGGTGTCTAGCTCCTCAAAGATCATTCTCACATTACTGCAGCCTCTGCAGGGACATGGACCACAGCTCCTCCAGAGGCTGTGGTCTTCCTGAGAAAGCAAGTTTCTTTCCCTGCTTCTCTACAGTCTGCTCTCAGTTTTGGGAGACAGAGAGCTCTATGAGACTGAAGAATTCATGCACTCAGCACCATCAATGAAATTCTTCTTCATTTTACCCCTGTCACTTTGCCTAGATACTTGTTTTCTTGTGTGGTTCTTCAAACATGATGTTTTATGAATAAGACCTATTCTTCTGGCTTCATTGCACATCTGGGAACAGAATATTGTCTAAATTGCCCCACAGTTCAACATTTACTTCATACAAACTCGTAAGACTCTCAAGATGGATGGGTGGTAATAAGACTGACCCACTGTAATTATCATAAATTACATCTATTTGTCATGAGCAATTATTTTGTAAAAGCAGGACAGGAAATGGCAACATTCTTGTTACTCAAGAGCACTGGTTTCTTGTATATTCCTCTACTACTGCATATGAATGATGATGTATCAGGGAGTCCAGGAATTTCTCTTAAAGTGCTGAGGAAGCTGGAGACGTATACAATGCTCATCCTAAATTCTTAACTGCAGTTAACTAATTTCTAACTAACTTAACTAATTTCTCAACTGCAGTTGCAATGACTAAAGTATTCAGTTCTGAAAAGTGGTCAAATAGGAGAACATAAGGACAGAAACTAATTTTTTGCATAACTCTTTTGGTAGAAAGGCAGCTTCTCCAATCAGAAATGGGCTGTGCTTCATTTAGTTTTCACTTGTTTTGTTATGTTTGCATGTATAAAACCTGCCTATCCACTGACTAAATTCTAATTTTAAACTCTAGAACTGATCCACATAGCAATATTCTTACTAAACTGAAGAACCAATGGCAAAAAATAATACCTTTGAATAGCTTAAAGTGGAAATTCATTGCACTTATCCAAAAAGTGAGTTGTACCATCAGTTTGAACTGAGGTTACATTAACTGTTAAGTAAACTTAAAGGTGTCAAGGGGAAGAATCCTCTGGTTTAGGTAGTTGGTACTCTATCCAGGGGTTCTTCAATTTTGGTATGAGGGGCACTTGAGAGGAATGATCTCTTATGCAGACCAGTCCTGGGCATTGTGGGGGTATTTAGGTGACAGCATTCCTGACCTCTTCCCCCTCAGTTCAAACAGCACACAGCAGTAGAAGAAGAGCTTGTTTCTTTCCACATTTCTGCAATTAAGTAAGATGGCTGTTCACATATATATCCCATGAAAAAGATATTGTCATATGCAGATTTAGACCTTAGAAATACATCACTGGGGCTGGAGGTATAGCTCAGTGAGTGAGCATGTACTTAGCACGTGTGAGGTCTGAGTTTGATTTTGAGTCAAAGGAGACATTCATGTACTCATGGTGAACACAGAAAAGGGACTAATTCTCAACCCATGTTCTCAGGGTCTATTTCTGTCTGAACCTTAAACAACTCTTGACACGCACTGTTGTGGGATCAACAGTGGAATCTAAGTAGCATAAGCTGGTGCAGCCAAGGTGCTGGTTCCTCTGTTTAATTATAATTTGACACTAAGGCCAAATGCTGGTGATACAGTTTATACTGAAGTTGGGTTTCATTTTGGTGAACTATTAGTTTCTTTTGCTCTCTGATATAATATTTCTTATACAGATCCCAGCCACATAGCTAAAAAATATTTCAGCTAATGGTCAGGAATGAAAGTCATTATTTTGTAATGTTTTTCCGCCTCTAAATTGCCCTCACATACTTCAACATTTACTTCATATAAACTCATAAGACTCTCAAGTTGGATGGGTGATAAGAAGATTTACCCCATTGTAATTATCATAAATTACATCTGTTTGTCATGAGATGATTTTTTTTTTTTTTGTAAAAACGAGAGATTCTTAACAAGAACATTTGGATTCGGCATAATAAGTGTTGGTCAGTAAAGCTCAATTTACCCTCTTCTGAGAAATGAAAATGTCATTGGCCAACATTTGCAAGAAAAGCTCGTTCTGGGGGCCAGGGAGTTAGCTCAGTGGTTCTGGCGCTTGTCTTGCAGGCACAAGGACCCGGGTTCGATCCCCAGTAACCACATACAACACTGGGTGTGGAGACTCACGCCCAGCAGCAACCAGTACCACATACCACAGTGCCAGGTGTGGTGGCTCACACCTGTAATCCCAGCACTTGGAAGGCAGAGGCAGGAGGATTGCTGTGATGTGAGTTTGAGGCTGAGCTCAGGGCCAGCCTGAACCACAAAGCAAGACCCTGTTTCAAAAAAAAAAAAACAAAAAACAAAAAACAAAAAAAAAAAAACTAAAAAAAAAAAGCACTCGTTCTTATTTGCAGAGATTCAGTGCACATTACACCAAGATTTAAAGCACTCGGATGATGTCACCTTTCAGATTATTCTAATGAATAATTTATCCTAATGAGTAAAACTTTATGGACAATGTTTTCTATCTCTTGAAATTACTTTCAGTTTTACTGAAACATATTTTCAAAATGATTCACTCATGTATTTTCCCGATGATTAGCCTTATGATAGACTGTTATACCCTTCTAATTACAATCATCTTAACTACAAGTTGCCCACATGCACAGCTAATGAGCTGTACACCCTCAGTTTAAAAACAGTCATGAGGCTAATGAAGTAAGAAAACAAAATAAAGTAAAACAAGACAGCATTTTAATCACTATTCTAGAGCATGAAGCAGTGGATTTCCTTCACTCTAAACACTTTAAAATATATTTAAATCTTATGTGTCTGAGCTATGCTTTAGATTTGTTTTATATAGTTACCAGTGCTAACACTATCACATGTCACTGTCTGCAGTACCATAATTTTTCAATAAATCAATGATCTTACAGAGAAAGCATGTAGGAGGGTTCCCACCAGCAATATAAGAGGGTTCCTCTTTACCACAGCCTTGCCACTATTTGTTATTGATTCTTGATAATTGGCATTATTTTTGGAATAAGATGAAATTTCAGTGTTGTTTTAATTTGCATTTCTGTAACAGTCAGAAAAGCTGGACTTTTTTCAGGTATTTACTGGCCATTGAGATAGACTTTTTTGCAAGTGGGAAGAGGTCCAAGGTGCGGGACATAAAAAGATTGAAGATGTGTCAGGCACCAACTACTTATAATGAATGTAATCAGTACGTGTCACAAATATGAGCTATAAAGAAAGGATGAAAATATGCAGAGGGGATCCAGACACAGGGAGGGGAGGGAAGAGCAATAAAGAGAACCAAGAAAAGTGAAGTACATATCCTACTCTTTAAGATGAATGGAAACATTATATACTGCAAAACATTTCCTAATAAAAATTAAAAGAAAAATATATGCTCATATATATTTTCTAAGTTAATTTTTTAAATAAGTAATAAACATTTTTAGTTGACACAAATTCATGGAAACTTGGAAACTTTCTAACCCTTCTAGTTGTGAACCCAAAATATACACAAGGAGAGGTGAAATTCGTCACCACATCATTCAGAAATGCAAAGGAAGTAGTGACAAGGTGGGAGGTTGACCGCAGCAAAACTGAGGTCTTAAAGCAAGACCTGGCACCCTCATGCCAAGCAAAGCATTCCCTGCCTTCAGCTGCTGGGCAATGTCCAGGCTAAGTGAAAGTCAAAGCAGCGAGAAGTCACACCAAATACCTTTCTTTGAAGGGCTGTCTGCCTTTTCAAGAGTAGTGATTTCAGATTTCAGAAATTTATTAGTTGACTTAGACATGATTAGCTGTCCTCTGCTTCCCAGAACATGCAGATTAAGTGTTCACTACACCTTAGCTATATGCAAGGGATCAGCCTGGTCACCATTTTGATCTCAGCTTTGTGTGGCCTGACTAGGATAGCGTACTTCTCCGCCAGCACTAAAGCATGACACAAATGTTAATTAGAAGCTTTTAAGCCTTCTCAGAAAGCAAGAAAAATATTTTATGCAAGGGATATGGTTTCTTTTAGAGTACTTTAGTTTTGTCACACAGTTTTGGGAGATTTATTCAGAATTACAGTCAGAAGAAATCAAGCCAAAAGACTAAAACTTTATATAACTTTCAGGAAATTTTAATAATCATGACATAAGAGTTTCAAAAATCCAAAAATTAAATCCAAGTACTTGGAAAAATTGTTGAGATATTTAGGAGTGGGGCTGTGTTTAACATGCTGTACATGTGGGTGTCAGAGGCTGTCTGTCCTTCAGCTTCTTTGCTTCTGTCTCCCCTGTTGCTAGAGGTTTCCCTAAAACACCTCCTGAAAATTAAACAACAAAAACCAATACAAGGATGGAATGAATCAGAGGTGGTTCTTTGAAAAGATGAGAAGTAGACCCAAGGAGGGAAGGAAGAAGAGAGTGAAAGAGGAAGTAAAGAGGATTGAGATGTGATATTTTGATGTACTGATTTCCCCATGATGCATGTATTTACTAGGACTATACTTTCAGGGGTCATTTCTATAGTTGATGAATGCATTTACTATGTACCACAAACTTATACTAATAAAGCATTGATTAAAAAAATAGAATCTGGGGCTGGGGAGTTAGCTCAGTGGTTCCGGCGCCTATCTTGCAAGCGCAACAACCTGGTTAGATCCCCAGGAACCACATACAATACTGGGTGTGGAGACTCACGCTCAGCAGCAACCAGTACCACATACCACAGTGCCAGGCATGGTGGCTCATGCCTGTAATCCCAGCACTTGGGAGGCAGAGGCAGGAGGATTGCTGTGATGTGAGTTTGAGGCTGAGCTCAGGGCCAGCCTGAACCACAAAAGCGAGACCCTGTCTCAAAAAACCTAAAAAAAAAAAAAAAAACAGAATCTGCTTTCTTCAGGTCCCTCAGATCTTGGAGGCCTACTATGGAACAGAAGTTATTAGGGTGGAGAGGTGCTCTCTCATAGTCCTAGATTAAATCTCAGTTCTTTGCAGTTAGCTTGAGTTGTTGACCTGGGATGTTCTTAACCTTTCACCCTCAGCCTGGGACAGAGTGGCTAGTGGGGGACTCATTATCTAACAGTTCTCCTTTTAATTCTTGTACGACACTGGGAAGTGGACTTCGTAAAGCCATCCCTTTTGTAGAAACAGAGAGTTGGACTGCTTGAGAATCTTTCATTTTGTGCTCCCCTTGCGCAAGGATGTGGGAATTTTGGTGTGAACTTCATTATGGGAACCTGGAAATGATCTAGGAGGTAAGACTCATAAAAGCAGGAGAAACCCTCAAGACTGTGGGCATTTTTAATCTCTGAGATCACATTCTGCCACCAGCAATTACGCAGCATCAGTTTATGTGTTTCTGGATGCATTCGCTTCTGTTTCCCCTGAGCTGTCATTCTCTGTATTTTCTAGTCTCCATATTTTAAAACAGTGGTTTGCCGTTTGTATTAGAATCAAGAATCACTGTTGATTATCAAAGTTGATGACTTTCAGAGTATTTATAATTATCTTGTTGTAAAGGTAGAAGTGAAGGCTTATAAGTTCTTCACAAGTCAAAGCAGAAATCAGAAGTTAGAATAACTTTTTTTGTTTTGATATAAATTAGAAATAGTACAGTTAATGGAAAACATTTGACTAAAATGACGGATTTAATGAGCTAATGGGACAAAGGCACGGTTCTCTGCACACGGTCTAGTCTACTTGATCACAGTTTTGTCACTGTACTCAGCAGGATAGGGCTGAAAATGCCAAGTTAGCAGAGAGTAAAGCTGAACTTCAATGGGGCTGAGTCTCCTGGCTGACTTTAAACCGGGCTGTCAGAATCTTTAACATGCCATTTGTGACTTTTCCCCTACTCATAACTTTTTCTCTTGATATCTTAATATTGGCCTGTCTTTCTGCTTGATTTTAAGAAGCTATAAAGCACACTCTACAGTCAAAAGGGGATAATAGAGTAAAGAAGGAGGGAGACAAACCAGTAATTCCTGGAATATGGTTCAACCAGCCATTACATAATAATATAACAGACTCAGTGAAAGCCAGAAAGCCTCAGGCAGCTGTGATCTGGCCTGCTTATGCCCAGACTGCAGTGTCTTTCTTGTGCTCATTAGGTATCTTGGCAAGACAGCTGCACCACGCTGGAGATCACTTGGCCAGCAATCCCACCTTTTCAGCGATTGTCTGGGTTAATGACACCAGGAGAGCAATCAGTCGTTTGCACTGTAGCTGATGGAGTGCCACAGTTAGCTTTCTAATCCTCATCAGGACTATAGAAAAGTCGCTCCGGGGAATGTCAGCTGAAGTCCAACACAGAGAAATATGGCCAGTACATGAAGCAATCTCTCAATATTTTAATGATCTTTTATTTAATTTGTGATTCAGCTGGTATAACTACCTCGTTATAGTTTTATATAAAGTGATGTAGGATATCCCTGAGTTTTTCTGATGTGTGTATTTTTTTTATACAAATTACTTTTAAGCCAGTTGTTCGAGTTTTAATAACTACCATTTAAAGATATAACCAATGTTGAAAAATATAAGGAAACATCTAAATGACTTATTTTTTGATATAGCTCAGAATTTCACCAATGACAAAGGAGTTTTATGAGTATCTGTAAAAATTCAATCAGCAGGATTAGCAATGAAAGAGTAGGTAAGATGCTGCCTCATTTTGAAGAATAAGATGGATTTGGACATTTATCCATATTTTTATTTGATTAATCTTGTCACTTTCTGCCTTCCCATCAAAATGTATACTTACAGACTGGGAATAAGGACCTAAGATGACCTCCCTTAACACAACAGTTCTATTTCATAACTCTTTTAAGCAAGATTACATTTGCTGTAGTCTTTACGGACTTATGTCAAATACCCAGCAGAAATTATTGAAGTTCAAAAGGGTACATGGACATGTTATCATCTATATAAACATTAGTGAGGATGCTCTTTCATGTGGCCCATTTAATTTTTTTAGTCCTTTAACCCTTACATTTGACCTAGAATTCATGACTACCTCTTCTGTCAAAGAGAAAGAGCTGTTAGGGTTTAGATTTATAATATCCCCAAAAGGTTCATGTATTCCAAGGTTGGATAGATTACTGGACTGTGGGCGCTACTCATCACTGGGTTATTCTACTGAAGAATCTGTAGCTGAATGTGTTGTTAGTAGGTGGGGTCTGGACAGAAGACGTGGGTCACTGGGCCTGTGACCCAGAAGGGAATAGCTGCCTTCCTAGCTCTTCCCTTTGTTCCCTGCTTCCTGACTGCCATGACATGGGCAGTTTTCCTTCTTCAGAACCTTCTCACCACATTCTTCCCACCGTGGCATCAGCTAACTATGGACAGAGTGGGATAGCAGTGGGGGCAAAGTAAACTCCTCCTCTAGTTTTTTTTTGCTTACCATAATACACTATGTACCTTGTCTATAAGTAAAAGTACGTCAGTCTTCAAGGTAAATAAGAAATTGAAACTAAACAGTAGACAATAGCCCAGGGAGAGGCACAGTGTTCAAAAAGAAAACATACAGGGAAGGATATGTTAGAGAACAAAGAGAGTAGCTATTACAGAGACCAACAAACTCAAAAATATGGCCAGTCTGCTCATCTGTCATCTTGGAGAAGCTCCAACAAGGGACTGTTGTATTAATTGCTGTGAAGAGATGGTGCTCAAGGCCAACTGGTCACCCACACCTGCTGCCAGTGTTCTTGATGCCCACGGCAGCAGATCTGCTCTGCTGCTGTTCCAGGATGCGCCATAATCCTCATTTCAGACACTTGTCTCCTGGCTTTCAGCACAGACCTGGCAGCCAACTTGGTTACCGCTGCCATGCTCTTGGTCCTTCTCCTTGAAATCACAGTGCTAGTCACATGGCCCTCCTTCTCTCCAGAATGGGGTTTACATTGTGTTTGCAGACTCTTTTGTTATCTCACGTGACTTCTCTTCCTGCTCCTCAGCAAGCAGACAGATCCGTGGTTGGACTCTGTTGGGAGATCCCTTCAGGCCAGTGTGCATGTGTTTCTAGATCTGCTCCAGCCTCTGGCTTCCTCTTGCCTTTCTCTTGGGGCTCCTGTACACCGGCTTTCATGCTGGCTTGAGTGACTTCAGTCTCTATATACCATTCACAGGTGGTGGGAAACCATCAAACATCACCTCAGCATCTCAAACATGTTGCTGTTTTAAAGTGGCTGAGCCTTGTAGAATGTTCATGCAAGTCAGGCTTTTGTTCATTTCATCCAGCCATGTTAGTATGATTCATCCCATATTCTGACAAACAAAATGAATTTGAGGGACATTAAGTCTTTTGCCAAAATCACCTGGCCAGGTAAGTGGAACTTTGGATTGGACTCCATCCTATGACTCACACCATAACCTCCTGTTCCTGTCAGATTTTCCTTGTGTGTGGGAAGCATGGTGCTCTTCTCAAGAGCATTTTATAGCCTCTGAGAACCCTGGCTCTTCTTCATAGTTTCTGTAGCTCTGCAAAGGAACAGACAATCCCACGAAGAGCCAAGGGTAGGGTAGGTATATCTGTTAGTGCTCACTAGAAAAACAGGGTGAAAATAAGATATGGTTAAAAGGTCTGTGCTGGAA
>PVIR01004271.1:43068-80628 GCA_004026965.1 Petromus typicus | reverse complement strand
CCTGTCTCGCAAGCGCAAGGACCCGGGTTCAATTCCCCGGTAACCACATAACAATACTGGGTGTGGACCCAGCAGCAACCAGTACCACATACCACAGTGCCGGGCGTGGTGGCTCATGCCTGTAATCCCAGCACTCGGGAGGCAGAGGCAGGAGGATTGTGATGTGAGTTGGAGGCTGAGCTCAAGGCCAGCCTGAACCACAAAGCGAGACCCTGTCTCCAAAAACCTTAAAAAAAAAAAAAAAAAATAGAACCACAAAATCCTGGTTGTGACTAAACCAATGCCCTTCAAGGGGTAACTTTACAGTCTTACATTGTTTCATTCTCTTGTTTTGCAAGCATGGAGGAATGTGAGGCCCTGTGTACCAAGCTAGCCATAATGGTGAAGGGGAAGTTCATGTGTTTGGGAAGCCCTCAGCATCTCAAGAACAAATTTGGCAATATTTATATCTTGAAGGCCAAGTTCAAAACTCCAGATAAATTAGATGATTTTAAAAAATTCATCACAAAGACTTTTCCAGGTAAACTGTTTTTTTTTTTTAACTTTTCTAGAGATTATCATCTATGTGATTTATGTCTTCATTACTAAATGTATTAGATAAAATGGCTCCCAAAGCCTGAAGTGTTTGAAAGTCAGTTGGATCATGGGGACACTATAGCTGACCTGTTGTTAGGATATGGGCCTAGACAGAGAAGGGTCACCAAGAGCATGAACCGGAAGGGCCACATATAGCTCTCCCTGCCAAAATATCAGAAATCCCTTCACTTTCTGTTCCTGGCAGCCATGAGCTGAGCAGCTTTCCTCCGCCTGCCTCTTCTACCATGCCAGTTCTCCCTTGGAGCCAGCCAGCATGCACAGACTGAAATTTCTAAAACTGTGAACTGAAATAAACCTCCCCTCATGTCTGAGCATCAAGGAAAGTAACCAAGACACCCATTTTCTTTGAATTATTGATATTGATTGATTTTCCATGCTATTCCTCTGGGGATATCTGTTACTACAAACCTCTTGTATAATTTAATAAACCTCTTGTAAATTATAAATTTACAAGAAGCAAAAGCTATTACCAAGTTCTTGCATCACCAACTAAAGTAGTTTTATTTTTGTGTATGTTGTCCATATAAATTATAAGGTCATGTTATTAGTATAATTCTCAATTATTTTCACGTATTACCCAGGCACAGATTTAAGGGTATTTCCCCCCCTCCCCCCAGCAAGCATGGAACTCTGCCTTTTTTGCTTCCTTGGCCAGGATGTGGTTTTGAAATGCAAACAAGATCCAGTGAGTGCCGGGCATGGTGATGTATACCTACCTGCACTGCCAGCACTCAGGAGGCTGGTCAGGGGGATTGGTCAGCATGGCCTATGTAGGGAGTTCAGGGCCAGCTGCACTACATAGCAAACCCTGTCTGAAAAAAAAACAAAAAGAGATCCAGTAAGTATTTCTTTCCTCTCAGTAATCCTCTGACTGTGCTCACTTCAGCAGCATATATACTAATAATCCTTCTGTTTGTGAGTGACAAATTCAGTAAACATCTCTCTATTTCCATAGCACAATGCAAGCAACAGCAACTATTTGTTTTTGTGTCTTCCTTACCTCTCTTTCCTAAACTTAAAGACTAGTAATTGTGATTTTCATCTTAGTTTTCACTTTGATAGGCTGAACAAAATATAACAGAAGTTTCTATTGTGAGTTAGGCTAAAGATTTAGAATCTTATTTCTAGGCTATAGAAAAATAACATGATTATTTATACAGTGGGAATGAATATTGGAAAAATAGAGGAAAATAAATGGTAGAGCTGAACAAATGTGAAGAAAAATAATCACCTCAGAATTGATCATAGTGATTATGATGTTCCTATGAAAAACACAGAAGGGTATGCCATGTATTCATTTGGTAAATGTTAGTGAGTAATCATTATGTCTGAGTTTTATTTCATATGATACTTAAATCACCACAAAGAGAAACTGTGACCAGAAAACCTCATTTAGAGTGAGGTGTCCTAGGAACTTTCTTTATTTCAAGTGACGATACCAAACACTGACCTGTAAGTATGGACACAAGCATTTAAAGTAGAACATAAATTTGAGCCCTATTCATGAGTAAAAGGTGGTTGTTACCCAGTCTTTCTTCTTAATATTCTTGAGAAAATAGCTAATCAAAATGATAATAAAAAAGGGAACTGATTTTTTTGTATATAATCCCAAAGTATAGGCAGAGAGAACAAAAATAAATGAAAACAAAATAAACAGATGGGACTGCATCAAAGTACAAGGAAAGAATTAATAAAATGAACAAACAATCGACAGAATTGGAGAAAATATTTGCAAAACATATATCTGATAAGTGGTTGAGACTCAATATATATAAGGAACCCGAACAACTAAATAGCAAAAACAAAAAGAACAAGCTTAATCTTTAAAAAAAGGGCAGAAAACCTGTATAGATACTTATCAAATAAGATGTACAAGTGGTCCACAAATACATGAAAACAGTGTCAACATCACTAATCACTAGAGAAAATGCAAATGAAAACTACCATGAGATAACACATCATACCTGTTAAAATGGCTCCTGCCAAACAGCTGTGATAACAATTGTTGATAAAAGTGTAGAAAAAAGAATCCTTGCACACTGTTGGTAGAAATATAAATTAGTATGATCATTGTGGAAAAGAGTATGGAAATTTCTCACAAAATTAAGTTTAGGACTAACATAACCTAGAAGTCCCACTCTTGAGTGTATATCTGAAAGAAGCAGATCATTATGTCAAAAACTCTGCACGTGTGTTACAGTATTATTGACAAGGATAAACAAGGGAAATAAGAGTCTGTTGAGGAATGATGGATGAATAAAAGGCTGTATAAATACTTAATGGAACAGTATTTAGCCCTTTAAAAGAAAAATGCTGTCATTTGTGGCAACATGAATGAGTGTTGGGGACACTATGTTAAGTGAAATAAGATAGACATAGAAAGGCAGAAACAGCATAATCTTTAGAAGGGAACCCATATTGGAGCATGTACAAGTAGAAAGTTGATAGATGATTCCTAGAGATTGATGTAGGAAAAGGTAGGGAAGATAATAGGCAAAGAATAAAAACTTTTAGCTAGAAAGGAATAAATCCAGATCTGTAGCACAACATGATTCCTACACTTAATCATTTAGTTTTGAAAAATCCCTAAGAGAATAGATTGTAAGTGTTCTAACCACACACACATACATACACACACACATGCATGGCAGCCTTGTCCTTCTTCCTCTCCTCCAAACTGTGTGTGCCCAAAAACCCAAGAGGAAATCTTCCCATTTCCTATTCTCAGTACTACTGTTAAGAATAAAGTCTTCTAGTACCATTAGAATTTTTTAAAGACTTGGCTGAACATGTTGACACATGCCTGTAATCCCTGCACTCTGGAAGGCTGAGGCAGCAAGATGGCATGTTTAAGCCCAGCTTGGGTAACTGAGCAACTTAAAGAGACCCTGTAGAAGAAGAGGAAAAAAAAAAAAAAAAAAGGAAAGATGGAATGGTGGCTACATCTGGGGATGTAGCTCAGTGTGAAGGTCCCAGGTTTAATGCCCAGTACCACCAGAAAAAAATTTTTATCTTAAAGATAAATGGTTCTCTGTATTAGGTGCATGAGCTAGGGGTTTAGCTAAGTTGTTCTGGCATCTGCCTTGCAAGCATAAGGGCTCAAGTTTGGTTCCTGGTATCAAAAAATAAAAAAAAACTGGAATGTTCTATACTGGGTCCATGAGCTTACAACTTATTATACTAAAAGCCTGTCCTCAGTAATGGCTGTGATTTCCACATTATAAGACAATTTCATCAGGAATCACCCTGAAAACAGTGAACATTTCACAAATATAACCCTATTTTTCTACCCTAAATATTTACTTTAGCATAATAGTAGCCATCTGTGTGTGTGTGTCTCAGGACCTTCCCTAATGGATAGAGGAGGTAATCTTTGTATTTACCCACTTGGAAGGACGAACACTAAGATGTATGCACTTGTGAAAAACTGTCAAACCAGGATTTTTCACCCCCATTATGCTCTCATAGGTTTTGTATATATTTACCTGAGGGTCATATAGGGTATAATACACCCACACTAAGTCTTGGTCTAGGACTTGTTTTAAAAATATTATTTTGATTTTTCTGATAGAAATAACCCAGTGTAGTATAATGACACATGAAAAACTAGATGTATAAGTTTTGGCGGAGGTCAGAAGTAAATCATCAGGCCGAGGATTTGGCTCATGGTCCCGCTGTCTGCCTTGCAAGCATAAAGTCACAAGCCCAACCCCAGGTGCAACAAAAAACAAAACAAAACATTAAAAAAAGTGAATCATCAGATTATTCATGCATGGATGATGAAAATGATCTATTACGGTAAAATACCTGTTTTCATAATAGAAGAGTGCTGTGAGTGTGTAATAATAATAATGATGATGATGATGACTTTGATGTCGGCATGTAAGCCATAATTTCTTTGACAGTAAGTGGAGCAAGAATCAACAGGTTCAGATACGAGAAATGAAAACCTCTTTAATTCAGATGTCAAAGAAAACAGCAATGGGAATGCGTATTTGTCAAAAGGTTGCGAAATGGTCACACAATCCATTGTGTGAAACAATCCATTGTGTAGAATTAGACTATGAGGACCTTGGGGGGAAGATGTATTAGATGGAATGCCACCACTACCATTCAGTTTTGGAAATTGTAGCAGATGAAATGGTATAAGATGTGAAACACACAACATGTACGTACCAATTGACACCCTCAGATATGATATGATACTTCACAGGCTGAACTGAAAGCATTCATAGGTCTGCTCTACTTAGACAGACTTTCTCATGGTAATTGCATGAATGTAAACCATTTATTGAAAAGCCGTGAATATGGGCCTGCGGTTTGTAGAATAACAATGACAGGGGAGATTTTATTTCCTTCAAAGTTGCCTAACATTTGATGACAAAACCATCCACCCAGGAAAAAAAAACAAAAACCTGATAATCTAGCTCTATTCAGTCAGCTGTACAGATCTGAGTATACGACTATTGACGAACATCTTGCAGCATTTCTTGGCCACTGGAGCTTCAGGGAATACATGCCCCCCCCCAAAAAAAATCTCTTTCAGAATATGGCATGAAAATGTATGCAGTTGTAGATGCAAAGACTTATTAAGCTTTCAACTTAGAAATTTATCCTGGAACTCATCCATCTAGTGCTTATTCATATAGTAATAAGCCAAATGATGATGTGACCAGACATGTTGCTCCTCTCCCAAATTAATCAGGATGTGACACTCAATAATTGGTTTCCTAATTTCTAATCATTGTTACATTTGCTAACAGAGCACAAGTTGACCCACGTAGAAATTGTGCACAGGAACACAGCAGAAATTCCAAATCAGATGTTGCAATTTCAAAACAGAGAAGTAGTATGAACTTTGGATTTCAGAAAAATTTACATTAGCCTCATATATGGCAAAGAAAAACAAACTAGTACTGCTAGTGTCAACACTGCACTATGTCAGTGATATTGATAGGGAAACCTCAACAAAATGGAAGCCTGAGATGGAAACTTGCTACAACAAAATCAAAAGCAGAGTAGATGTTGTTGATGAGTTATGCAACAACTACGATGTCACTCAAAACACAAAGCATTGATTGTATGGTCAATGGTTGTATGTTACTTGATCCTAAACATTTTGGCATAAGTAGTTCAATAATTTACAAAGAAAATGAGTGTAAAATCCCATGAAGAAATTTTCTTAGAGCACCAAGACTAGAACTTATAAAAGATCATTTACAGCAGAGGAAAAACAAAATGTTTCTGTCCAGAGAACTACATAAAAAAATTGAGCACACTAGTAAGCTAATAGGTGACAGGCACAGCATCCCTGAGACCTATTGCAAGAACAGGAAAACCAAAAAAGATGCTAACTATGCCCTATAAGAAAGGAGAAGAAAAGAAAATGTACATGCTATCGATATAAGCAATACTTGTATAAGGATTATGCAATTTTCATGTCTGAAGACTGCCTTGGGCATGACAATTGAAGCAAAGATTAGTTTTGTAGAATTCTATTGCTGTCTTCATTGTGGGTCACATGGGTTTTTATTTCTGATGCTGTCTTTTAGGTTTTGTAAGGAAGTAAACAGTTGATATGAAAATGTTGGTGTCTATTCTAAATGTACAGTACATATTAAGAACTTAATATCTTATTGATTCTTTGTTCCTGTTTATTGCACATTGTATAATATGAATCTCCTGATGAAACAGCAAGATGTGATATCAGGTTTATCCTACAAAATAGAAAAGCAAAACGTGCTATCTATGTAAGCAATACATATGTATAGAACATGCTGTTGTGTATGAAGACTGCTGTAGGTGTGATAAGTAGAGATTATTTTTTATGTGGACTGTCATTGGTATTTTTTTGTAGTTCAATAGGTTTTTTTCCCGATTATTCTTTTTTAGACTTTGTACACCAAAACTGATCAGTGTTGAAAAGTTTGATGCTTTTTTATAAATGCTCAAGTATTAAAAATGGGATACTTTATTTTCATGACCTTTCCTGCTAAGCATTCATTGTTTAATAAAACTCATAAAATTAAACTTAATGGTTCAATAGAAATATTCTAAAGAATAAACATAAGTTTGACATAACTATTTTTATGCACTTTTATGACAAAAAATGTGCTTTGCCCTGTTAACCATGCCATACATACCAAAGAGAGTAGGTTATTGAGTCATATCTCCTTTTGTGTAAATCTCTTCTATTTATCTCTCTGCTGTTTATAATATTAAGTAGATATATCAATATTTCAGCTATTTTAAATGAATCTATAAGATTATTCACCTGTCCTATTTTCCTTTCTTAGGTAGTATCTTAAAGGAAGAGAATCAAGGGATTCTTAACTATTACCTTCCAAAGAAGGACAATAGCTGGGGAAAGGTGACAGTAGAAACAATACCCTTCTAGCATTACACACTAATACAGCACTAATAATGGGAAATACTTGGGACTCACCCTTTTGAAATGGTCTCCTGGCACTGCGGGACTAGCAGAACCTTTCAAACACTTTCGGTTTAATTACTTTGATATCTGCTCTTAAATCCCATTATTAATCCACGTTCATACAAAAATAGTTGAAATGAAGAACTGTTTCTTCTACCTTCTCACTTTCCCCTTCTGTCCCTTGTGTCCTCTAGCTAAACTTGACAGTATCTGGGGAAGACAATAAGAAACTCATCTGGGTTGGGGTCTGAAGTGGAGATTGCAGACGTAATTGTACATTTTCGTTGTTGTTGAAGGTGTTTGGCATTTTGGAGAAAGCGAAAAAGCAATTCAATTTAGAAGACTATTCTGTCAGTCAGATAACCCTGGAACAAGTCTTCCTGAGTTTTGCTGACCCAGATAACACAGAAGATGAGATGGAAGAAAAGGTGCCATGAGATTCATTTGCAACCAGTGACTTTTACATCTGTCTTCATTGATACACAGACGTCCCTGTGTTTGTATATCTTGATGTCAATATTTTATGTAATAAAGATTTCCCTAAGCCCTGAAGGAGAAATTTCGTTCCCTTCTTTGCAGATTTAGAGAATTGACCTATCTAGCATGTGCAAATCTGAAGATATTTCTTAAATCAACAGAAGGGTTTGACTAATTTCTAAAGTAACACATTTCTGTCTCTTTTTTGGGAGCCCAAAGATTTATAAGACAAAACAAGTGACCTAAGTCCTTTTAAATGCATTGATTACTTTTAATGTAAATGTATTAAATTCTTCAATCACAGGCTGATTACCAAAACTGATTTTTAGAAAAGCATACAACTACTCAGTGCCCATAAGAGACACTTTAAAGATACAGTTTGAAAATTAGAGCATTGCATCCAAATAGTAACCAAATACAGTTGGGATAAACAGGAGAAAGGTCATTAGACAGTAACAGAAAGGTCAAAACTCAAGCTATATCAGGTGGGGGGATGGGAAAAAATGAGAAGATGTGTCATGTACTGGTACAGACTCTCAATGTTGACTGTGATCATAATGTATATATAAAATAGACCAATAAAACCAATTGTTTTTTAATAAATGAAGATATATCAGAGCCAAGAATTTAGCTCAGTGGCCCAGTGCCTGCCTGGCAAGTGCAAGACCCTGTGTTCAATTCCTGGTATCAAAAAAAGTTATGACAATTATAAATATATTTATGCCAACATCAGAGCTACAAAATATATAAAGCCAACATTAAAAAAACTATATGAATTAAAAAAACTGAAAGAACAAATGGAGACTTCAATTATACTGCTTTAAGTAACACAAGATCACTAAGAAACAAAAGACATACATAGTACAGTATCATAAACCTCTGGACCTCACAGACTTCTCATGAACTCTCCAACAACAGCAGAAAATACATTTTTATTAAGTGGACATGTAAAGTTCCCTAGTGTACACTAACTCTTAGGCTACAAAATAAGCCTCGATAAATTTGAAAATATTAAAATCCTATATGAGACTCTATACAGAAGATCCTAAAAACCAAAAATCGCTAGACTTAATCACCAGATTTAATAGCATAGCTAGATACAAAGTCAACACTCAAAAATCAATGGCCTTTGTATACATGAACAATGGACTCACTGAAAGAGAAATCAGAGAATCAGTTCCTTTTACAATAGCATCCAAAAAAATAAAATACCTAGGAATCAATCTATAACAAAGGAGGTGAAAGATCTCTACTCTGAAAACTACAGCATTCTGAAAAGAGATCAGAGAGGATATCAGAAAATGGAAAGGCATTCCTTGCTCCTGGGTAAGAAGAACCATTGTTATCAAAAAGGCCATACTGCCAAAACTACTCTATAAATTCTATGCAACCTCGATTGAAATCCCAATAGCATATTTCACAAAGCTAAAGAAACTAATCCAAAAATTCATCTGGAACTACAAGAGACCTAAAATAGCAAAAGCAATCCTAGGAAACAAGATCATGGAAGGGAATATCACAATCTCCAACTTGAAACTACACTACCGAGCCACTATTATAAAAACAGCATGATTCTGGTAAACAGACCCAAGGATTAGTGTAACAGACTAGAAGATCCAGAAACAACTCCAGATATACTAAGCCAACTCATCTTTGACAAAGGAGCCTCTTTAACAAATGGTGCTGGAAAAACTGGGTTTCAGCCTGCCAAAGATTAAAGATAGATCTATCTCTCTCTTTCTCCATGCACCAAACTAAAGTCAAGGTGGATTAAGGACCTAAATATTAAAACAGGAACAGTAAATCTGCTGGGAAATAGGTAGAACTCATGAAGACACCAGATTATGAACAAAATGTCAGCAGCGCAGGAATTAGCAGAAAGAATCAACAACTGGAATCTCATCTTATTATAAAGCTTCTTCACAGAAAAAGAAACCACCAACAGAGCGAAAAGACAATCTATAATATGGGAAAGAATGTTTACCAGCTGTTTCTCAGACAACTACTATCTAGACTATATAAAGAACTTTTAAAAAAATCAGCCTCCCCAATTTAAAGACTTAATTCAAAAATGGGCCCCGGAAATGAACATTTTTCAGGTTAAGAAGTAAAGGCAGCTAAGAAACATGAAGAAATGTTCAACATCACTGATCATTCGAGAAATACAGATGAAAACACTGAAATCCCATCTTACTCCAGAAAGAGTGACTGCTATCACAAAATTTTGTTCATGCTTAAAATTAGGCAATAGGTAAATGGAAGTTTACTAAATTTGTTTAGGTCTGAAAAGTCTGATTGTTTTATTTAATAAAAATAAAATATTTTATTGCAAATAACCAATGTAAGTCATTAAAGTTGTGAAAAAGAAGAAAAAAAATATCCAGTCTACAGTAGCCAGTGATGATTTCATCTGTGATAGTACTTTAGTAAAATTAAAATGGCCAGGTCGTCATGTCCCTAAGTACAAAGTCGAGCCACCTCCTATCGACTGTTTTTCCCTCAACATAACTTCATGTATTTTCAGTCTTCCCCACCTAACGTGTATACACCTACCCATCCACCCCATCCCAGTTCAGAGTAGAAGTTGGCCTCCACAGAGTCCAGTTGGGCTCATTAATAAAACTAACAAATCTTTCTTAAAAATGCATTCCTCTGCTCGTCCAGGTCTGCTTTCATAGTATGTACTTGCTTCGTCTTCCAAGGCTTTCAGTATCTCCTGTGCAATGACAATTGCAAGCATTCTCTTTTATTTTGCAATAAAATACTCCAGTTGCGGCAGAAGCATGAGCAGCAGTCATGAGGTGGGTAAGAGCAAGATGCAAAAGTGGTAGATCTGTCCACAAGATGGCACTCCTACTCTGTAGTTGAAATCTTACTAGGAAATTTTGCAAATTTAAATTGATTTATGTAGCTGATATCATAACTTATTGTTTTAAATCCTACCATCTTTGGAACAAGATTTTTCCCGTTAGGATATCTGGATTACAGTGATATTTCGTGTGTAGATATTAGAATCTAAGAATAAAGGCAAGAATAGATGCAAACGAATCATGTCAGGCCTTATAAAAGCACGGATCCAGACATACATGGGACTAGGAGGGGCTGTACTGTACTTTTAACAAACTCGCGAAGATACAGATGTTCTCCAACGTGGCAACGAAAGCACAAGACTCTATTGCCTAGGCCGGGGATTTAGCTCAGTGGTTCCGGCGCCTGCCTTTCAAGTGCAGTGCCCCGGTTCGATCCCCAGTAACCACATACAGACTCACGCCCACCAGCAATCAGAATCACAAACCACAGTGCCGGGCATGGTGACTTATGCCTGTAATCCCAGCACTTGGGAGGCAGAGGTAGGAGGATTGCTGTGAGCTCAAGGCTGAGCTCAGGGCTAACTTGAACTATAAAAGCAAGACCCTGTCTCAAAAAAAGAAAAGGAAAAAAAAAAAGACTGTACTGCCTGGGGGACCACGGCTTCATCCTCACTTTAGCACTTTGCCACGCACAAGTCACCTTTGTTAATCCCCGTAGTCAATTCTCCCTCTCCCCTATACCATCACCAGACTGCCTTTCCCAATATGCAGGTTTCCCCTCATTCGCCTCCTATTAAAAAATACAAAAACTAGTTTTTGGTTTTGTTTTCTTTATAAGCCAGCCTAGGATGCAAATCCCAAGAGCAGAGACCTTTGTGATGATATTCTCAGATTGAGGACAGACGTTAGTGTCCCCGGCCCGTTTTGGGCGACACAACAGGAACTAACGTCGCGCGAGGGCTCAGTCCTCACAGAACTAACAATCTCGTGAGGACTTCACCAAAAACGAAGCAATCGTCGAGCTCTGACGCCCAAGACCTCCGCAGAAAGGACGTAAAAAACGGAAACTCCTAAACAGACCAGCTTGCAACTAGCCGCAAGTACAGAGAACCTCTGCAAAAGCCTGCAAAAGCGACTCTTTGATTGGACAATTAAAGTCGGAAAAGTCCAAATTGGCGGGGGGAGTTCTGAGAAGCTGTGGTAATTCAAAAAGGATTAACGAATGGATATTCAGACAAGGACAATAACTGTCAAGCTGTAACCTAAGTTATCTTCCGTTATGTGTCTAATAAAATTATGTATCTTGCTCTCCTGCGTCTGGGAGGAGTTGGACTGGTCCAACCTTCTCTGTAAGGAGCCACAGAGCGCAGTCGGTATAGAGAGTCCTCCTTGAAAGGGAGGCGTGGGAAAGCGCTTCGCTAGGGAAGCTGGGAAGTTGGCGTTCGCCACCATCTTGCTTTCCCTGGAGTCTGTGGCGGTGGGTTTGACTGTGGGTCCGAACAGTCTTGAATCATGAAGCTACTAACGAGAGCCGGGTCCTTCTCGGTGAGTACAGTTGGCGGTTTGGGGAAGGTTTGGAGAGAAGTTTATCAGCGAGGTCATGCGGCCCGGAAGTACCTGGAGTGGGGTTCTGGGCCTTGGACTTTGGTTCGCCCTTCAGCTGAACCTTGCGGGCCAAGACGGCTGCAGTCTAGGTTAGGGATGGGAGGCTCTGCTTATCCAGTGAGCAAGAAACTTAACTTCAAAGACCGCGAAGAGAGAGGAGGGGCGTCAGAGTGGAGCAAAACGACTCCGTAAAGGTACTTTGAAGGTCACCCTTGTGCGGAAGACCAGGAGAAGGAATACAGGATGCCTCCCTGCCCTTTCTTTGTCAGCTAAAGCCTCTCTGCCCCTTGATTCATCAGGGAACATCAGTTACCCCAACGGTTAAGTGGGTGTATGAATGCAAGTGTAAGAAATAAGCTAATACAGAGATAGCGTGTTCCTAGAACTTTGTTCAGTTACTACCGTGGTGTTCTGGCAATAATATAACGGGTGCTTTTCCTTAATTTCTTGTGAGGGGCTCCTTCATGAAGAGTCCTCGGTCTGTTTTCAAAAGCTTCGTTAATAAGATTTCATCTCAGGCCCAAATTAAACATAGGAGCACTTGGGAGGAATACCTCAAGTATCAGAATTTTGTCATTGTGGAACACCGATTATCAAGAGAGGAAGGAGGATATGTTTTCTTTTAATTTTCAGCGAGAGATAATTTATGCCCCTCGCAGAAACAGCAAAGTCTGGAGACAGGTGTGTTCGTTAATTTAGGGAAGGTGCTAACTGACATTTAATGGCCAGGGATGCTCCTAAACATTCTACAGCGCCCCAAAACAGCCTCCTACAACAATGAATTATCCAACCCAAAATGCCAGTCGTACTTGGGTTGAGAAACGCTGTTAGAGAGAAATGCAAAAGACCAGATATGAGAATAGAGTTGCCTTGTGCTTTATTTTCAAATGAGTATACCGTGGACTATAGAATTGTAGGCTTTAATTGTATTCCAGGTATCCCTGGACAAACCAATGAGTAACCTTAGGACAGCCCAGTTAGTTAAACTTCATTCCATTTTTTAGTAGAAAAAAAGAGCTCAAATATACCGTTAGAGAGGACCAAAGTAAACAAACTGAAGTAAACTTAAAAGCAATCACATATTTCTAGTTATGACATTTATTTTACATGAAAATAAGTTTGTACATATTATGTTGTTAAAATAGTCACCCCAATGTGGTGACACCAACCTGTATCCAGTTACCCGGAAGGCTGAGGCAGGAGGATTGAAAGTCTGAGGGTAGCTTAGACAACTTAACGAGATCCTGTCTCAAAATTTTAAAAAGTTGAGATGCAGCTTAGTAGTAAGATGTTTGCCTGAGTACATTACCACTACTGCAAGAAAATAATAATTTGTAGTTCTGCGGTAATTATCCAGCAGTTCCCCTGCAAAAAATAATTCTGATGCTGATCTAGTAATTCTGTATCAACTACTGGGATTATTCTTCTCATTTCAAAGGGGAAAATAAGCACACAACTAATAAATGACATTGTTCAGGAACATCTGAATGGAAAATAGCTGTATCTTGCTTGATAGTACAACTTTATTGGAACTACTATAACATTATACTGTATAATTTACTTTTTGTAAAACCAAAGGTCAGAATTAAAAATAGGACTACCTATTTCGTATCAGAAAACTAAACTGATTTTAAAAAAGCAGAGCTACTTATAAACTATAATTAAAAGTACTAAAGAAGCAAGAAAGTAATACTAAGAGCAAATGAAAACCAGCAGCCAAGTTAGTACAGCACTCATGCTGAATGCACAGTAAATAGCCACTGGCACAGTGCAAAGTAGGGGCCTTGGAGATTCTGATGGGAAACTCCAGCAACACATTTATTGGATCTTGGGACCACCAAATTTTATTTATTCAGCATCTCCACTAGTAACCTTATGAAACCTAGTCGTAGTCAGAATAACTTACGATGCTGCCTATCATCAGACAGAAAAACTGGATAAAGTGAATACATTTTGCATCCATTATCTGATATGGGACCCTTTTATCCTACATGTGACTGTGCATTATATATTGAAAATATGCTTAAAGGGTCGGGGATTTAGCTCAGTGGTTCTGGTGCCTGTGTTGCAAGCACAAGGGCCCAGGTTCGATCCTGGTAACCACATATCATACTGGGTGTGGAGACTCATGCCCAGCAGCAATCAGTACCACATACCACAGTGCTGGGTGTGGTGGCTCACACCTGTCATCCCAGCACTCGGGAGGCAGAGGCAGGAGGATTGCTGTGATGTGAGTTTGAGGCTGAGCTCAGGGCCAGCCTGAACCACAAAATGAGACCCTGTCTCAAAAAAAAAGAAAATATGCTTTGAATGAGTCTTTTGTTAATCTTGGGATGATATATATTTTTATTTGATCAAAAAGGTAAGACTCAGGATTGTGGTCTCGTATCACTTGTATCATTATCTTGTATCTTTTTTAAAAATTGAAATCTTTATTGGTACCTTACATACACTATCATAATTGCACTCAACAGTGAGAATTTGTACCAGTATATGACACAGCTTAATCCTCATTTTTTTCCCATACCCCTACCCACCCTACCACCCCCCATATAAATAAGGTTTGTTTCCTTTCTTTTTTATTATAATCTCATTATTTTCCCCTTCACCCCATTTCACTTTTAATATTTTCTATTTCACTATATATACATACATTCTAGAACTTATTTACATCTTTATTTTCTCATACCAGAGAAAAGATATGATATTTACACATCTGTGACCTATTTATTTCACTTATGAGGATGTCCTCAAGGTACATCCATTTGAGTATAAACGATTCAGTCTTATTTTTTATGGCAGAGTAATACTCCATTCTATAAAAGAACCACAACTTTTTATCCAGTCCCCAGTTGATGGACATTTTGATTGTTTCCAAGATTTAGCTACCACAAACTGAGCAGCTATAAACATGGGTGCACATATGTTGCTGTGATATGAATCTTTTAATTCTTTTGTATGTATACCTAGCAGAGTAATAGCAGGGTCACATGGTACATCTAATCATAGTTTTTTGAGGAATCTCCAAACTGATCTCCACAGGGGTTGTACGAGTCTTCACTCCCACCAACAGTGGAAAAGGGTTCCTTCTCTGCAGCTTCACCAGCATTTGTTGCTGGCTAATTCTGAGATAGCAGCCATCCTTTGTGGAGTGAGATGAAATCTTACTGTTGTTTTCACCTGCATCTCTCAAATGACTGGTCATCATCCTGTATCTTACTGCATCTTCACAAGACAGTGAACAAAATACTGGAAGCTCAGAGAAAGTTGTGTGTAGACTACAATGGTGAGATTCATGGAAGCAGTAGTGCTAAAATCTGTAAAAGGGTGTTGATATGGCAGTCTGACTTTTTTTTTTTCAAAAAATTCCAAAAGCAGTGCTAAAGGAACAATTTGAATCTTTAGTAAGTTAATTAAAAAGTAAGAAAATAGTTCCTTTACTTCACACAGAGAACTCAGTATTCTGTAGCTGAGCATGGTGATACAAACCTGTAGTCTTACGAGGGGCTTGGAGAAAACATTTTAATTTGAGCCAACCTGGAATATATAGCAAGTTCCAGGCCAGTCTAGACTATTGAATGAGACTCTGTTAAGAGAGGGCAGGGATTACTCAGTGTTCTCTGTCAGTTGCAAATAAATAAAAGCTGAAGGATGGTTTGGATAAACTATAAGTTCATAGTCTACAATACTAGTTCATAAGTCTGTAATACTATTTAGCAAAACTTTGTCATGGAGATAGTCATTGCTCTTTGCCCCTCAGCAACACAAAGATAAGTTATTTTTATGTGAAACAGTGTTATTGTTAGAAATGTATCTAACCTATCTCTTTTGTGTTTAGAGATTTTATTCTCTCAAAGTTGCCCCCAAAGCTAAAGCCACAGCTACTCCTGCAGGAGTGCCTCCACCTCCTCAGGACCTTGAGGTTAGTCCTATCAGTTTTTCACTGGAGTTCATATATACCCTACTTTCCTTGGTGATGTGAAAATACTGATCGCATCCACTTTATTTTAAATACAGTTTACCAAATTACCAAATGGTTTGGTGATTGCATCTCTGGAAAACTATGCTCCTGCATCTAGAATTGGTGTATTCATTAAAGCAGGCAGTAGATATGAGGACTCCAACAATTTAGGAACCTCTCATTTGCTGCGTCTTGCAACCAATTTGGTGAGTATCTATATTACATCAGTGTTTGGAAATGCTGTGGTATCTTGATTCTGTGAAGAAGAAAAACTAAAAGTATCTCTGGGGTTAGCTTTCTGTCACTGTGACAAAATGACTGAGAAAATCAGTTTGAAGAAAGAAAGATTAATTTTTGTTCACAGCTTTAGACCATGGTTTACTGGCCTTTTGATTTTAGCCCTTTGGCAAGACAATAACATGATGGTAGTGTGGCATGGTGAAGGAGAGCTGCTTACCTCATGGCAGCCAGGAAGCAAAGGGAAAGAGGGCCAGAGTGAAAAAAGGGGCTGGGGGTCAGGATATCTCCAGCATCCTCCCCACCACCCATTCCCTTCAACTAGGCTGCATCTCCTAAGTTTCCCTTAACTCTCCATAATACCATCAGATTATTAATCTGTTAAGTCCACTGATGAAATTACAGTCACCTTCCAAAGCCCCATCTCTAAACATTGCTGCATTAGGGATAAGACTTCGACACATATGATTTGGGAAAACCTTCCAGAGCCAAACCATAACACCCTATATTAGTTTCCTTGAGCTACCATACCAGATTACCACAAACTAAATTCCTTAGACAGAAGGAATTTATCCTCAGTTTTAGAGGCTAAACATCAAAGTCAAAATGTTTTATGGTTAGTTGAGGTGTCAGCAGGTCCATGCTTCATGTAAAGGCTCTAGAAAAGAGTTCTTATTTGCATCTGCCTAGTTTCTTGTGGTTGCCAACAATCCTTTGTTTTATCACCCCAATTCTGCTGTTGTTGTCACATGGCCTTCCTTCTGTCAGTGTCCCTGAATCCAGATTTCACTCCCATGAGGTCATCAGCCTGAGAGTTTAGGGCCCACCCTAATTCATTGTGACCTCTGCTTAAATACAGTAGCAAAGACCTTATTTCCAAATACAGATACATCCCTACATTCTGAATGCACATGAGTTTTGGAGACACTGTCCAACCCAATAAAATCCCCTAATATGAAATGAGCAATCATATGTATTTGATACAGAGGACCATTGTATACTAACATATTCAGTAGTCAGCTGAATGTTAGAGTTAGACCATAAGAAATCAGTGAAACTTTTCTAAAAGAAAGTGCCAAAAAAAGAAAGAAGTTCTCTATGCAGTACTCTTTCAGAAGAGTAAGGAGTATAAAAATCTTAATGTGATAATATAATTTTTTACATAAAAATACTTCACATAAAATCTATACTGTGCTTTGACTTTGCTTATAATTCTTAAAAGGATCTGCTATTTAGGAAGGTCTTTCTGAATCTGCTAATAACAGTTACATAGATTTTGATAGTGTATGGTGTTTGGAAAACTTGACATTGAAAAGCTACTAAGAAAATTTTTCTTTTTCAAGACTACAAAAGGTGCTTCATCCTTCAAGATAACCCGTGGAATTGAAGCAGTTGGTGGTAAATTAAGGTTTGTTGAATAAGTAATAGAAAATAGTGAAAATTCAGTTATAAAGAAACTTTTTCTTTTATCATGGTATTTGAGGATTTCTTAAACACTGGAAGAAAATAGTAGTTAATTTGCATCAAAATGTGAAACATGTTTGTCCAGGCAAGATGAAACAGGCCTGTAATCCCTCCATTGATGGCTGGGGATTTAGCTCAGTGGTTCCGGTGCCTGTCTTGCAAGCGCAAGGACCCAGGTTCAACCCCAGTAACCACATACAATACTGGGCGGGGAGACTCATGCCCAGCAGCAACCAGTACCACATACCTCAGTGCCGGGTGTGGTGGCTCACGCCTGTAATCCCAGCACTCGGGAGACAGAGGCAGGAGGATTGCTGTGATGTGAGTTGAAGGCTGAGCTGAGGGCCAGCCTGAACTACAAAGTGAGACCCTGTCTCAAAAAAAAAAAAAAAAAGGCCTGAGGATATAGCTCAGTGCCACCACTCTGGTTTCAGTCTCTAATATGGGGACAAGGGATGTATATGAAACATCTTTATGCTGAAGTAACTAGGAGGGGGTATTTGCAGTATACATGATACTGCAAAAGATTTCTATTTGGAAAAAATAACTACAAATAAGGGGGAAAAAATCAGCCAGAGACAATGGAATAGACAAGGATAGGAACAGGCTAGTCCCTGAAAAGGAAGCCAGAAACAGTCTTTCTTTATAATCAGCAGTGTGATTTTATATCTTCCTAAGATTTTTTTTAAATAAGATTTTGGCAGAGATGACAGAAGTACAGAATCTCTTACTTTGCTCATGACAGTATAAATAGATAATTGTACCAGTTAGAAATGAGTCAAGGAATATCTAGTATTACAGATTTCTGACATTTTCTGATCCACATCTACAAAGCTTTTTTTTTTTTTTTTTTTTTTTTAAATTTTTTGAGACAGGGTCTTGCTTTGAAGTTCAGGCTAGTTCTGAATTCACTATGTAGCCTAGGCAAGCCTTGAACTCCCAGCGGTACTCGTGCCTCTGACAGCAGGAGAGTGCTGGGATTACAGGGGTGAGCCACCATGCCAGGCAACAAAGCTGTTCTTTATATATAAAGAGTAGAAACTACACAGCAATTAAGGCATGAGCCAGATCTGTATATCCATGTGAAAAAACTACAAAACAAGTGCTTTTGTTTGTGCTTTCTAAAATGGGGATAAACGAAGTTATTGGCCTGGGAAGGTGGAAAGCTCTCTACAACTCAGTCGTCTCCCCCACTGCCTGTCTGAAGATTGAACAAAGGACATTATCACTGAGCTGCATCTTCAGTCCTTCTTATTTTGAAACAAGATCTTGCTGGCCTCAAACTTTGAATCCTTCTGTCTCAGCCTCTTAAGTAGTTGAAATTATAAGTGTATACCACCACACCCAGTTTCATTTCGCATTTCAGTTTTGTTGGGGTTTTTTGTTTTGTTTTGTCTTATTTTATGGTTTTTGAGACAGGATCTCACTTTTGTAGTCAGGCTGACCCTCAGCTCATTATGTAGGCCAGCCTGGTCTTGAACTCACGCAGGCTCTTTTATTTGGCATTTTAAAAAGTAGTAGTAAAATACACTTAAAATTTGACATTTTAAAGTTCTAGGATGTTACATGACCCTTAGCAATCATTAGCACCATCTCTCTCTGGGACTTTATCATTTTAATGAGCTAAAGTTCTGCATATTAAACAGTGGTGCCCCATTCCCTATCTGAGCATCACTGTTTTGTTTTGCATCTTGATTTTGCTATTGTAGGTTCTTCATGAAAAAGGAATCATAGAATATTTGTCCTTTTGTTACTTAGCAGAAGAGCCTCTGGATTCCTCCATAGCACAAGTCAGAATTTCATTCTTTTTTAAGGTTAATTTTCCATTTCTTAAGTATTAATATTTTTAAATTTTAGTGGGTGAGTGTCTATTATTGGCCCTGTTTGTTCTTTTTGATAGTACTTCAAAAACTTTCCAAAGAGCTTGACTGATTTAATAAGATAATAAGGAAAAGTTTATTCTGATTCAGATAATTCACTGTAATTTATTTCCAATTCAGTGTGACTGCAACGAGGGAGAACATGGCATACACTGTGGAATGCCTGCGGGACGATATGTGAGTACCTGCATGCTTTGTAGAACATCTCCTTGTAGGGAGCACTGAGCTTCCAAGTTCATCTTTATTGATGAATTTATCACCTGTCATTTGGTTTTGTATTGTCACTCACAGACTTTGTGCACATAAGACTGCCTGGCACAAGAACTCAATATAGTGTCCATTACAGTTACAGAGAATCTTGAGTGTTGACCTATGACTCTTATCTTGATATTTTCTACAGTGAAATTTTAATGGAGTTCCTGCTCAATGTCACCACAGCACCAGAATTCCGTCGTTGGGAAGTAGCTGCACTTCAGTCTCAGCTAAGAATTGACAAAGCAGTGGCTTTTCAGAACCCACGGACTCGTGAGTATATTTTCAGATTAGTTTCTAGCGTATTTATCCTTTTGAGAAGACTGATTTACATAAGAAAAAATTACTGTTGAAATATTTTGATACTTGAGTTTAAAAAATATATTTTCCAGGGTCGGAGATTTAGCTCAGTCATTCCGGTGCCTGTCTTGCAATCACAAGGGCCCAGGTTTGATCCCCTGGTAACCATGTATAATACTGGGCATGGAGACTCATGCCCACCAGCAATCAGTACCACATACCATAGTGTCAGGCGTGGTGACTCATGCCTGTAATCCCAGTGCTCGGAAGGCAGAGGAGGAAGATTGCTGTGAGTTTGAGGCTGAGCTCAGGGCTAGCCTGAACTACAAAGTGAGACGCTGTCCCAAGAAAGGGGGAAAATATATATTTTTTTTTTTTTTTCCAAAAATTTGCTATTATTTCAGCATATTATTTGTTCTTTTTTTCTAAAAATTTATATTTGCTATTATTGTTCGTTTTTCATGGTAAACATGAATATAGAATCCTATGTGGTTTTTCTTTTTTTCCTGTTTTTTAACACAGTAGTCTTTTTGCTTATACCAAACCCAGAAGTAGTATTTTTGCAGCTTCTGCTATTACTGTTTATTGTTATATATTGCTGTTATAGTTTAATCAGCTCCCCTTTACTGAATCAAAAGCAAACCACTCAGCCGGGCGTGGTGGCTCACGCCTGTAATCCCAGCACTCGGGAGGCAGAGGCAGGAGGATTGTGATGTGAGTTTGAGGCTGAGCTCAGGGCCAGCCTGAACCACAAAGCGAGACCCTGTCTCAAAAAACCTAAAAAAAAAAAAGCAAACCACTCAGTTTTTTTAAAAATAAGAACTTTCTTATGCTCATATTTTTGTTTTTGTAATGTTTAGTATATAGTCTTTAACAAGTACATCTAGCAAAAGAAATCTGTAAACAAACACTGCTGACTTTTAGAAGTTATATATCTTCTAGTGAGAGCAAGCAGTGAAGGTAGACGAGCGTAGAGAGTCAGCTGTAGGGCTCGTGGAACATGCTGTCCTAAGAATGCAGCCCACAGAGATAGGCTCTTACCACATGTGTGGAAATAGTAAATGTTTAGTTCATGTGGCTGATGTCATTTCAGAGTGATACTTTGTATCACAGGGAATTGTATTTTGTATTGCTCAGGACCTCTTCCAAAGAAATACAATGGTAATGTTACAGAAAAGATGATTTATATCTCCAGGGTGGCCTATTCTGGCCTCTTCCCAAAGGACAAATCAGAGGGCCTTAACTACATACTCTCCTGGCTGCTCTGGTCTTTTGGGTTTACTGCTCTAGTCCATCTTCCACATTGCTTTTACAGTGATCCTTCTGGTGTGAAAATCCTGCAAAGATAATTTGCCTTTATGGGATAAAGTTATGAGACCAGTTCTTTAGCTTAGCTTATATGTCCTTCCATGATCTGACCTCAGCCCAATTAAATTGGTACACAAAAATTATACACATTCATGGAGTATCGTGGAATAGTTCAGTACACATTAAATAATGTTTAAATCAGGTTAAACATCTCTTTTCACATTTACTATTTCTCTGTGGTAGAAAGTTTTTCTAACTCTTTAAAATATATAGTTCCACTTTTCTTGTCTCTTGCTCTGTCTTCTTCCCCTCTCAGCAGTGGTTCACCTCAAACTACTCTCATAGTTTACTCCTTTGCTTTGTCTGTATCTTCTGCCTCTCATGCATATCTTGTCATTACCTCAGAAACACTCTTTGTATAAGACTTGTCCCAAATATTATTTCTTTTACCCTCTTGCAGCTCCCGCTGCTTTCCCTAATGCCCCTCCTGTACTTCTGGCATACTGCTGACATTGCCTTCGTATGTTACTTTATTGCATCATGTTTTTCTCTCAACATTTTGAGAGTAGGCATTGTATCTTTCTCATCTCTAGCACCAAGCATGGTGCCAGCCATGGGGAAGTTGCCCCAACATTGAGCAAATACAGGAAATAGAACTCTAGTGAAGGCACCAGAGCAAGAAGAGAATCAGTAAAGAGTAAGTCCAATCAGTGATAGTTCCTGACCTTTATAAACTAGTGATATCATAAGACTGACTCTTTCATAGCTAACTGAAATCTGACAGTGATCTCATTACTTAGAGAACCTGGAAGTAAGTAAAATTCAGATTGAATTGGGCACGGTGGCTCGCACCTATAGTCCTAGCACTCAGGAGACTGAAGCAGGAGGATTGCCACAAGTTGGAGGCCAGCTTGGCCTAGTTAGTTCAAGACCAGCCTAAAACTATGTTGCAAGACCCTGTCTTAATAAGGGGTGGGGGATGTCAAAACCATAACTAGATTCAGACATTCTGAAACCTAGTCCCTTATACTTTCTAGGTGAAACCACATAGAGGTGTTTGGGTGGGCTTTGTCATGCCATATAATCTCTTATTTTTCTTACCTTACTGGCAGAATCTTAAAAATTGATAGAAGTAAATTATATGACTTGGGAAGCTGAGATAGGCCAGCCAGGGCTACACATCGAGTTCAAGGCCAGCCTAAACTACATAGTGAGATCCTATCTCCAAAACCAAAAAAACACATTTGCTAGAAATAAAGTGATAATAAATGTAATTCTTCTTACTACTTGAACACTAAATTTGTATAGGCTGGCTTATTACACTCCCTTTTAAAAATATTGTCATCTTACAGTTCAGTAATTCTTTTTTTACCTTTCTTACAGGGGTCATTGAAAATTTGCATGCTGCTGCTTACCGGAATGCTTTGGCTAATTCCTTGTATTGTCCTGATTACAGGATTGGAAAAGTGACATCAGAGGAGGTAACTGGTAAAATACTGTGTTTGTTTCTACATTAAATTGAGCAGTCATTTACCATTACAGGATGTTTGCCGATGTTCCTTTTTATCTTCTAATTTTAAGAAATTCAGCTTGCTTTTCTTCCCTTGAATTTGTTCTTTAATCAAAATTCTGTCAGAACAGTGTTTGTATGTCTTTTAACAAGGAAAAACAAATGACAAGCTTAGTATGCTGGTGGATGCCTGTAATCCAGGAGGCTGAGGCAGAGGATCACTGTTAATTCAAAGCCAGTTTGAGCTGTTTACCAAAACCCTGTCTCAAAAAACAAAACAGTCCAAAAAAAAAGTTTTGATAGAAAGGAATGTGATTATTACAGAAAAATGTGAAAATAAGCAAAATGAATGAAAAGAAAATACCTCACATACCGAAAGGTACTTAGTATCAATACCTGGTATATTTTCTCTTATATGCCCTTTTCTGTGTATGTGTATCTTTTAAAAACAATATTTAAATATTTGAATAGCACATTAAGTCCTTTAAAAATATTTAGTCCTCTGAATATTTCTGACAATGAACCTACTTCCTTCACTCACTCACCACATCAGTCACCTTCTTCAGCGCACCAACCCTACCATGTTGGCAGGATATAAGCGTAGCATGACATCACAACCTTGAGTACACAGAAGAACTTTGTTTCCAAAACAAGAAACATAGACTGTTAAATCTGCTAGTGCAGATAACATACATACAATCTTAATTTCTTACTTCTACCACCTACCAGTTCCCCAAAACATTTTGTCAAATGATATTAAGAAAAACATTATCAACACTTTTTTTTTTTTTTTTTTTTTTTTTTGTGGTTCAGGCTGGCCCTGAGCTCAGCCACCAACTCACATCACAGCAATCCTCCTGCCTCTGCCTCCCGAGTGCTGGGATTACAGGCGTGAGCCACCACGCCCGGCTCTGTGGTATGTAGTATTGGTTGCTGCTGGGCGTGAGTCTCCACGCCAGTATTGCATGAGGTTCCTGGGGATTGAACCTGGGTCCTTGCGCTTGCAAGACAGGCACCGGAACCACTCCCCAGCCATCAATACTTTAACTTTGACTCAGCAATAAGTTTTTAATCTCAAAAATAAAGTATGTCCCTTTCTCATTTGATTTAGTCAGTTTAATGCCTACCACTCCTAAGGTACTTTATTCAAAAATGATATATCATCCAACTTGAACAGGCAACATTTTTCATAATACTGGCCTCTAATAATGAGTTGAAGTTTTTCAGAAATCAAGCTTATCTTTGTGAGGAATTGTGATTGAGGTAACCAAAAATAATGCTTAGAGCAAAACAGTTATCTACAGGCATGTTTACTATATCATTGTTCTTTTAATTGTGAAAAATTAGTAACAAGTTAATATCCTATATTAGGAGATTAGTAAAAAAATTAGAGTGGAGTATGGTAGTGCATGCCTATAATCCCTGCCCCTGGTAGGTCAAGGCAAGAAGATTATCATGAGTTTGGGATTACATAGAATTTAAGACCAACTGTATAGTGAGACCCTCTCTTAAAAACAAACAAAAAAATTGGAGAAGATAGCTCTATTTGGGCCGGGGAGTTAGCTCAGTGGTTCAGGCACCTGTCTCGCAAGCGCAAGGACCCGGGTTTGATTCCCCGGTAACCATATAACAATACTGGGTGTGGAGACCCACACCCAGCAGCAACCAGTACCACATACCACAGTGCCGGGCGTGGTGGCTCACGCCTGTCATCCCAGCACTCGGGAGGCAGAGGCAGGAGGATTGTAATGTGAGTTTGAGGCTGAGCTCAGGGCCAGCCTGAACCACAAAGCGAGACCCTGTCTCCAAAAACCTAAAAAAAAAAAAAAAAAAGATAGCTCTGTTTAACCATTCTAAAATGTTGCTAATAATGTAAAATTTCCATAGTGTATTATTAAGTCAACTGCATTCATATACACCAAAAGGTCCTTTCTGGGTTTTTTCCCTAGTACTGAAGATTGAATCCAAGGCTTTTGCACCAAACTGCATCCTCACTCTGGTTTTTTTTAATTCTTTATTTTGAGATAGGGTTTCAGTATATTGTTAAGTTGCCCAGACTCGACTCAAACTTGCCATCCTGCTGTGCTGCCTCAGCCTCCCAGAGTTCTGGGATATCAGGTGTATACCACCATGCCTGGCTGAAAAGGTCCCATTTGCCCAAAAAAAAAAAAAAAAATGTGTTACACACAAATACCAAGAATACCAAGAATTTAATCATTATAACCTGGTTCTCAAAAGTTACTAATTTTTTTTTTAAAAATGTGTGTCTAAACTAAAGGGTATTCTAAAGAAATTGGTAATAGATCCTTTAAGCTTCAATAGAAAAACATTAATAAAACAAAGAGTATGACTCTTTAAGGGCAACTCCATTGATATCTACCATTCACTTTAGAGCACAAGTTGATTAAGTTTAAAGTTTAGTCTCAGTACTTTGGCTAATACTTCCCAACAGAGTCATTTTGCTTCCCCAAGGCTCTTTTCTTTAAATCCTTGTAACCTACATTTTTTAATACCGTAAATACTCTCTGTTTATGCACTGTAGGTATTACACACACACACACACACACACACACACACACACTGTACTTTATATATAAAAATAAGTGAGGATTTTTTTTCTTCAAGAACTAATTTTCTATCCCCTACAGGGGGTAATCATGTGATGAGAATATTTGTTTTGGTCCTACTTTTATATATTTAGCCTAATGTAATAGTATAAACCGTGATTGGCATCAGAGATGGGTAAGAAGGGTATGATTTTCACAACTCTATTAGACTTGCCCTAGGGTATTTGTAGTATAATTACTTACCTGGTTAACAACAAAATTTGATAAGTTGCTTGAATCACATTATAATAGAAATCATTAGCTTCTTCCCACTTTTTCAAGTTCAAACTAGTGTTATTATCTTTTTATTCCTTTTTAAAATAATAGGTTCATTGAGATACGAATCACGGTGTTTGCTTCGGCAGCATGCATACTAAAATTGGAACGCTGCAGAGATGTGAATCACACATGCTATTTAAAATGCACAGTTCCATGGTTTTCATTATGTTCAGTGTTGTGCATCCGTGACCACAATTAAAGTTCTGTTTCTTTCTAAGGAATAATTTTAAAATAAAATCAAAGAATAATTCAGCACTAATGATTCCCTGATAATTCAGTGTAGCCGCATGTAAGCTTGGGTAATTATTTTCCATGAAACTGTAGTTCTGTCCTTTGACAGCTTTTTATATTTATACCCACCATAACCTAAGAATTTTTTTTAACTTCCTCAGTTACACTCCTATGTTCAGAACAATTTCACAAGTGCAAGAATGGCTTTGGTTGGACTTGGTAAGTTGGGAATTCTGTATATATCATTTCACTTCCATAAGAGCAGTCCCTTAAACAGATTACAGTGAACATAGGATTGAACAAAATTTGAATACTTGTATTTATGTCAGACAGGCAATATATGATAGGATTTTAACTGCTATTTGTTTGGGAAAGCAGAATCCCATATCTAACTGTGTAAATTGGAAGTACAGCTTAATAGAAAAATAGGCCAAAAAACCGAAGCAGACAACTCATGCAGAAGTGTGTGTGTCTGTATGTGTCTGTATCCAATTTTTTTTAAAAATGGAGTGTAATAGGAAATTTTTAATTTGAAAAATTGGCAAAAACCAGAAAATTAACACTGCCCAGCATTAACTGAAGTATGGAATAATAGATAGTGTTCAAAATTGTTAGTGGTAGTATAAACTGGTGCGCTTTGGGGGGAAAAGTATATTTATGGATATATTTATAAATATAAATTTTGGGGCCAGGGATTTGGCTCAGTGGTTCCGGCATCTTCCTGGCAAGTGCAAGGTCCTGAGTTTGATCTCCAGGAACCACATACCACAATTTCAGGTATTGGGGCTCATGCCTATAATCCTAGCACTCAGGAAGCAGAGGCAGGATTGCTGTGAGTTCGAGGCCAGCTTGGGCTACATAGTTTGGGGCCACCCTGAACTACAAAGCGAGACCCTGTCTCAGAAAAAAAAGAAAAATTATAAATGTTGATACTCCTAGATCCAGAAACTTAAAAATGTCTCCTGCAAAAACACTTGGCCAAGTTTGTAATATATTGCCTGAGAATATCATTGTAATGTTGTTTGGTTTGCATCTTAGTTACTCTTCTCTCATTGCTGAGACAAAATATCCAGCACCCAAACTTAAAGGAGGGAAAGGTTTATTTAGCTCACAGTTCATAGATGTTTCAGTCCATAATCTGTTGGCTCCAAGATAGGATGATGTGGCAGTGGGGCATTGAAGAGGAGAAACAGGTCATGGTGAGCAGAAGGTAGCAAAGCAAGAAAGCAACATCAGCAATTTCTTTCTGCCCCTTTTTTTACTCTAGGCTACCAGGATTAGAGCAGTACCAAACCAGTCAGTGGATTGATTTAGTATCCACACACCCTTAATCCGCATTGCACACTACATTGAGCCACCTGTGAAAAAGCCACCTTGTGACCACATGAGGCTTTGGGGGTAGTTATCTAGACACAAACCATAACAGCTTGAGGTAACAGTTTGTAACAGCTTCAGATAGAATGTACGTGCCCAAAGCTTCTTCACACACGCGCGCACACACACACACAGCCTCCTTTGCACTGCTGGGGATCAAACTCAGGCTCAAACCGGAAAGCGAATAGTTTTCAATAAATCAGAGTTATACAACGATTACAACAAATTTCAGGCCATTTTCCATAGCCCCAAAGAAACTCTGTACCCATGGGCATTTATTCCCCATTCTGTTTCTCCCTACCTCTTAGTAGCCACTAAACCTACTTTATATCTCTGTAATTTTAACTAATTTAGACATTAATTATAAATGGACTCATATAATAGATGACCTTCTGTAACTGGCTTCTTTCATTTAGAGTGTTTTCAGGGTCCATACATAATGTATTGGGTGTCAATGTTCCCATTTATGGCTAAAACCATTACTACATTTTGTGTATCCATTCATTGGTATTTATGTTTTCACCTTTTAGTGATTTTGAGGGGTTTTGGTTGGTTGGTTGATTTGTTTCAGTTGGTTTTTTCGTATGTTTTTTGGTATTGGATTTTTCAGTTAAGGTCTCTGTATGTAGTTCAGGCTGACCTTAAATTCAAGTAGTACAAGTTGACCCCGAACTTCAGGAATCCTCCTGCTTCAACCTCTCAAGTGCTGGGATTATAGGACTGCACCAGCACACCCAGCATAAGTGATTTTGAATGTAGACATTCAAGTGAAGTTTTTCTTAGGGCATCTGGTTTTCGGTCTCTTGAGTATAGCCAAGACATAGTAATTACGTTTAGCACTTCAGGAACTGTTAAATTAATACACCATTTTACGTTCCCACAAGTAGAGTACAAGGGTTCCAGTTTTTCTATGTCTTCACCCAGGATGATTATCAGCTGTCTTTTTTTTTTTAGTTTTTTGAGACAGAGTTTTGCTTTGTAGTTCAGGCTGGGCCTGAATTCATATTTGGCCCAGGCTAGCCTTGAACTCACAGCAGTCCGCCTGTCTGTACCTCCCAAGTGCTGGGATTACAGGTAGGAGCCACCATGCCCAGCGTTGTGGTATGTGGTTACCCGAGATTGAACTTGGGACTTGTACTTGCAAGGCAGATGCCAGAACCACTGAACTAAATCCTCGGCCCCTATCAGCTCTCTTTTTAATGGTGACTATCCTGACAGATTTAGCTCAGTGGCACCATGCCTGCCTTGTAAGCAGAAGGTCATATAGCAAAAAGAAAAAAAAGCATTTAAATCTTATAATGACTGTCCAAGTAAGTGTGAAGTGGTCACTGTAGATTTTATTTACATTTTCCTAATGACCAGTGACAGTCATTTTTTCATTTTCTTTTTAGACATCTGTATAACTTCTTGAAAATACATTCATTCACATTCTTGGCCCATATTTTAATGGAGTTGTTTGGGGTTTTGTGTTGTGTTATTAGAGGTTGAGCCTGTGGCCTAGCACATGCTAGGCACGTACTCTGCCTATGAGCTCTAGCCCTTTGTTTTTTATTCTTAAGTTCTTTATATATATTTTAGAGAGTAGACATTTATCATATATATGATTTGTGAATATTTTCTTCCATTTCTTTTGTTTTTGTTTTTTTTGGGTTTTTTGCTTTCTTGAAAGTGTTCTTTGAGGGACAGTGCAGTATTGTTTACTGTTAGAAGGTGCTCATGTCTGTCAAGGCATGAGTTAAATGAATGATGGTACATCCATAAAGTGGATTTTAAAAGTTTTTTTATTTTCTTGTGGTACTAGAGGTTGAATCCAGGACCTTCATACTGAGCTATATTCCCAGCCCTTCTTATTTTTGTATTTTACTTTGAGACGGGGTCTCAGTTGCCCAGGCTGGGCTCCAATTTACAATCGTCCTACCTTAGCCTCCCAGAGTGCTGGAATTCCAGGCTTGCACTCTCATGCCCCGCTGACGGTGATTCCTCATTACCATTAAATGTTGCAACAGACCATTCAGGTGCAAATTGTGAAAGGTAAGTTAGAAGCATGAGTAGACTGATACCATTTTGAAAATAAGGGCTGGGATAATCTCAGTAATAGAGCGTGCGTTTGGCGGCTTGAGGCTCTAATTCAATCCACACACCAAAAAGAAAGAAAAAGAGGAAAACAGTTATACAAAATATAATAGTTTAGCAATAGTAAACTAAGTTAATAGCTAGGAATATGACATTTTGTGAGAAAACTTCTCAGCAGTAGATGTTTTATAACTTCTAGAAATCCTGGTCGTAGCTTTTTGTTCCTGTTCACACAGGTGTGAGTCATCCTGTTTTAAAGCAAGTTGCGGAGCAGTTTCTCAACATGAGAGGTGGGCTTGGTTTATCTGGTGTGAAGACTAAATACCGTGGAGGTAAGCAGTCTGTTGTGTTATGCTTAATTTATCAGAAGCACACTTTCCTGCCAGAATAGTGTGTTGGAGTGGGATAGGCTTGATCACGTACCACTAAACCATCTTGTTACAGGAGGAAGGGGATAGTGTTGGTATTGTATGGAATAGGGTGGCCTGGAGAAAGCACAGGGCCCCAGTAATCTTAGTGGGTCAATACTGTATGATAGGAAATACTGACCAAACTGTGTTCCTCCTCGCCCTCTTTTTATATGTGTTCCCAGGTGAAATTCGAGAACAGAATGGAGACAGTCTTGTGCACGCTGCTGTTGTAGCAGAAAGTGCTGCCTTAGGAAGTCCAGAAGCAAATGCATTTAGTGTTCTTCAGCATGTCCTTGGTGCTGGACCACATGTCAAGAGAGGCAGCAACACCACAAACCTCCTGTACCAAGCTATTGCTAAAGGAAACCACCAGCCATTTGATGTGAGTCTAAGAAGTTGGTATCTCCTTCTTATTTTCAGAGGCCTAGTATTTATGGTGTAATCCTGATCATCTGTTCTTAAAAAATTAAGATAGGCAGGGATTTAACTCAGTGGTTCTGGCATCTGCCTGGCAAGCATAAGATCCTGAGTTCAATCCCCAGTAACCATACACAACAATGCCAGGTATGGTGGCTCACACCTGTAATCCCAGCACTCAGGAGGCAGAGGCAGGAGGATTGCTGTGAATTCAAGGCCAGTCTAAACTACAAAGTGAGACCCTGTCTCAAAAAAACAGTTAACAAAGAATTCATACAATGGAAGAGATAGCCAGTCTTTGCTTTTTAGTACATTGGTGAGTTTATCAAATTATTATTCGAGGGCTGGAGATTTAGCTCAGTGGTTCCGGTGCCTGTCTTGCAAGCGCAGGGACCTGGATTCGATCCCCGGTAACCACATAACAATACTGGGCGTGGAGACTCATGCCCAGCAGCAATCAGTACCACATATCACAGTGTCAGGCGTGGTGGCTCACGCCTGTCAACCCAGCACTCGGGAGGCAGAGGCAGGAGGATTGTGATGTGAGTTTGAGGCTGAGCTCAGGGCCAGCCTGAACTACAAAGCGAGACCCTGTCTCAAAAAAAAACCAAAAAACCCTTAAAAAAAAAATTACTATTCGAGCTGACTGTGTGGTGGTACATGCTTAAAATCCCAGCACTTGAGAGGCTGAGGCAGGAGAATCACCACAAGATCAAGGCCAGCCTGGGCTCCATAGTGAGTACAAAGCCTAATTGAACTCTACATAGCGAGACCAAAACTTGCTGTTCAGCCCAAGCATGGTGGCACATAGCTGTAATCTCAGCATTTGGGAGACTGAGGCAGGAAAATGATGAGTTTGAGGCCATCCTGGAATACATAGGAAGATCCTGTCTCAAAACAAAAAAAGTACTGTCCTTTTAATTCTGTTACAGAAAAGAGATTGAATGGTAGAGAAAAAAGTCACAGTCACACATCAGTTCCAACCTTTTATAAGCTTTAGATATTAAATATTCCTCTACTTTAACATTTAGGCAGAAATTTGGAGTTTGAGTAGTATGATTTTAAAGTTAGGATTAATTTCTTCTTACACTTAATGTGGATGAAGCATCTGGATCATTTGTTAAAAGTGTGGGTTCCCAGGCAACATCCACAGTAATGTGAGTCAGTAAATCTGCTATAGGAATCAAAGTCTGTACTTTTAATGGCTTAGATGAATTCTTATGCATATGGTTTATATTTTACATTGACACTGCAAAATATTGTCTTTGGCAATCAAGGAATTAAAACTCTGCTAGACAACAAACAGGAGTTATCTCTGTTACCCAAAGGCTGAACTTTCCTAGATACTGGTCCCTGAGCAAAAATTTTATCTAAACCTTTGACTGTGTGTAAGAGAAGTGAAAGCAAATTGGTGAAAGAACTCAACAGCAACAGTAGAGAGACAAAAGCAAATCCCATACCAGAATCCATAATGTATACTACTTGGCCAATTGTATGTTAAAATAATATTTGTATTATCAAAAGAAAGTTCAAAAAACCCAATACAGAAAAAAAAATGAACAGTTGTTTTATATTTAAATGGAAAATAAAACTAAAACTGTTGGACCTCTGAAAGAGCTAACTTATGTACACAGCACTTCAGCCCTTCACAAGACTTGTTAAAGGAAATATTAATGTATTTTGCTTATACCATGAATGTGCAGCTGTCTGTCTAGACAGCCTTGATTAAACTGTTCCCTCTTCTGCCTCATAGATTATCATATAATAAAGTTTCATTCTGTTCCAGGTTTCAGCTTTTAATGCCAGTTATTCAGATTCTGGACTCTTTGGGATTTACACGATCTCACAAGCTGCGGCTGCTAGAGATGTAAGTTTTATATTTGCCTGCTCTCACAAAATTTATGCTCAAAATTTACATTGTTTTAGTTAAAATAGTCTGAATGCTACAATTTATCAGCACTGTCTGTGTTGTGATATCATTGAAGTGTATATGACATGGGGACTATCTAAAACTGTATAGCAAAGCTTCCAAGAAAGAGGGGAAATGCCTTAGTACTGTGGATCTACTTAGACAAGTGGCATTGAGCTGTCTCTGTGCTATCTAATTTCAGAATCTAGGAGAGCTTAAGTCCAAGATACATATATACAAGTTCTCACTATAGAGATTATGTTGAAGTCACAGCTACAGGTGAAAAATTATAGGAGAAAACTAAAACTCATATTTTGGGAAACCCCACCATTTACAGGGAGATGACTAAAAGCCAGGGAAACTAGAAGGAAAAAAAGACTGTATATTTGAAGTCCAGAAACAAAATAATAACAACCTTCTGATCCACTAGAGAGGAGGAACTCATTAATTACCACAGAGAGGTCTGGCAGTTTCAGCAAACTAGGGTATCAGTGGTGATCTTAGTTTTCCCCAGAATGGTTGGAAGTGATCTAAAATTTATTATGATTAGGAAATAAATGAGAAGTAAGAAATGACAGATTGATATAAGAAAATGGCACTTAGATTTGTAGAGAGAAGGCTGATAGCTTTAAGAATATTTACACTGAGGAATTAAGTTGGGAAAGGCATTCATAAAGAAAAAGACTGGAATATACTGATACAGATTCTCAATGTCGATTGTGATCATGATGTGTATATAAAATGTACTGATAAAATCAGTTTAAGAAAAAGAAAAAGGCTGGAGCATATAGGAGTTAGATCTAGGAATTAAAAACGGCTTCAGTCTAGAAAAGCAAGAACAAGTAGGATTTAGAATATAAGTAGGACAGGAAAGTACAGACTAATGTTGGGAAGACAAGGATATACATCCTTGGTGAGGTAGGAGGCTAGACATGTTTTTATCATAAGAGGCGGGGGGACTTTGAGACAAGGTTCAGGACAAGCAAATGCCTAGATGTACACAACTGGCAGCAGCAGTAGTATATGTGTCTCCTTGAAATGAGCGACCCTGAATTCACTGTAGAATAGGCCAGTATAGTAATTTTAATTCATTAAGGTCTAATACCTTAGTAGAACAACAAGGGAGGCAGGCACTAGGATTAATCTCAGTTTAAAATCCTGAATAGGTTAGAAGTAGAAGAAAGATAACAAGGGAATTAGGAGCATTGGCCAGACTAACTGAGGGATGATTTGTAGCAATAGGGCAGAGAGAAGGGCAGGGGGGCTTGAGGATTGAGAGAAAATGGACAAATCAAGGGAGTAGAGATAAAGTAGAGGAGTAAGAACAGAATTGAGGCCAGAAGCTTTAGAACTGGGAGTTAGGATTTCAGAGTTAGGACAGGTGTGGTTATGGAAATGGGTTACTTAGCATGGAAGGGAAATATGTTCTAGAATTAAAGTGATCGGGGAAACATAAATATTAAACCCAGATGGTTTCAGCATGAAAATAGTGAAGGTCATGGGCCGAGTGTATTCATTTACTTATTCAGCACCTATTCTCCAAACATCTACATCTTTGCAACTTGATTTCTTCTTGACCCTCCTGGTGTTCTAGGTGTGGACAACATAAGCCTTACAGATTGGCTGTGTATAGTGAATAATAAGAGGTAGTAGTATTAAGTGCATGACACTGGAAGAGTCTGGAGAAGTTTTAGGAATGCTTATTCTTTATAGGTGAAAACGTCTGTGTGTTTGCTCTTCTTGAAGTAGAGCCATTTTGGAAAGAACCAGGAATAATATATGATTGCACACCGAGCCTTAGACTCTGGAAAACTGAGTCACTCCAGGTCCAGGTGGTGGAGGGGGCCAGTGAGCCCTAAATTCCACCCATGTTTGAGGGGGCAACAGTGTTATAGTCTTGTTCCTTGTTTGTTCTGCCTTCTACTAGTCCCCATTCCCTAGATAACTATTTGCATGCTATCTTGCTTAACTCACATCCTTGAGCCTGAGAGGCTAAGATATTTTGGTTCCTCCAGATAGAATGGTAAAACTGTATCGGTCCTTTTTTGTGAATAATGAGGTTTCTCTTCCCCCACTGCCAAACCTGACCTGTTGCCCTTGTGACTCTGTTTCACTGCTACAAGAATCTGCTTCCAGCCCATTAAACTTAGCATTAACGTCTAGGTTTTGGTCACATTCACTGTATCCATGGTTGTCTCCCCGGTACCCCTCCTCAAGAAGGAGACCCCCACAGGTCATCTTCTGTAGCCATCTTCTGCCCTCTGCCACGTAAATTTTATAAAAAGCTTGGCTGGTTGGATACTATCAGTTGTACAAACAGCTGCTTAAGGGATATATAGCTTCTACAGAATTCCAGATAGATACTACTGTGTCTTTAACTTTCCATCTTGTATTTTGCCCAGTAGAGGAGCATTTGGTTGCCTCAGGAGACTCTGTCAATGGCAAAGATGACCAATTTTTGTTTGTGTGTCTCAGGTCATCAAGGCTGCCTATAACCAAGTAAAAACAATTGCTGAAGGAAACCTTTCCAGTGCGGATGTCCAGGCTGCCAAGTAAGTTTACATACTGTGTGCTTTACGTTTTATTTATTTGAAGTCTGTAGTTTTTCTGGTTATGCCACTGTGCTGCATATAAGGATTTTTGTAAAGAAAAGTATTGGAAGGGAAGGGAAGAGCTAGGTGTGACTCAGTAGAGCTCTTGCCTAGAATGCATGAGGGCCTGTGTTCAGTCCCCTACCAAAAAAAAATAAGCAAGCAGATAGATACATAAATGAAAATACCTACACATCCCACCTCGTAGAGTGGATTTATTAATATTGTATATGTGTTTATACATTTTAAAATAGCATGTTTATTGTAGAAGCTTTTAAAAAAATCTTTTTTTAAATAATCACTGATTCCATCTCAGTGATACTCCCACACTCCCCTTTTTCTGGTTGTACTGGAGATTGTAAGCCCTTTTATCTTTTTGTTTCTGAGATGGGACCTTGCTAAGTTACCCAAGCTTGGTTTAAACTTACGGGATCCTCCCACCTCAATCTCCCAGAGTGCTAGAGTTACAAGCTTGCACCATTGTGTCCAGCTCCTATAATTTCTTTGTTTCTTTTTATTCAGGTTACTAAAGACTTGTCAAATAATATTACTAGGTGTCAAAAAATATAGTAAAAATGGTGGTCATTTTCTGCAGTTAAAAATAATAGGCTGTGGGGGCCGGGGAGTTAGCTCAGTGGTTCCGGCGCCTGTCTTGCAAGCGCAAGGGCCCGGGTTCGATTCCCCGGTAACCACATAACAATACTGGGTGTGGAGACTCAACGCCCAGCAGCAACCAGTACCACATACCACAGTGCGAGGCGTGGTGGCTCACGCCTGTAATCCCAGCACTCGGGAGGCAGAGGCAGGAGGATTGCTGTGATGTGAGTTTGAGGCTGAGCTCAGGGCCAGCCTGAACCACAAAGCGAGACCCTGTCTCAAAAAACCTAAAAAAAATAAAAATAAAAATAAAAAAAATAATAGGCTGTAAAAGCTATCTTTGTGCTTATAACATGTATGTTATGCTTACAACATGTATTTTACAGTTTGCCCTCTTTATCCAGAGATTCTGTCTCTGTGGAAAGACAAAACACAGAAAAGACAAACACAGAAAAAATATTTGGGGAAAAAATTGCATCTATGCTGCACATGTGTAAGCTGTTTTTATCATTCCGTTATACAATATACAAAATGTCTATATAGCATTCACATTGCATTAGGTATTGTCATTGTTATTTTTGTTTTTGGCAGTACTAGGGATAAATTCTGGCCCTTGTGCCTTCAAATGTAGGCATGGTACCATTTGGGCTAAATCCCTGTCTCCAGATTAGGCATTGTTAGTAGTAATCTAGAGTGATTTAAATACATAGGAGTTTGTGTATGGATTATATGCAAGCACTATTGCATATAATAGCATTATTGCATATCCCTGAGGGGTCCTAAACCAATATCAGAGGACAGCTGTATACCAGGAGACAAATGAATCTCAGTATAGACTCCCAACTGGTTTCCATAAGATACCTGATACATACATTTATTTTCCCTTTTAAGGAAGACAAAGAGCCTTGTCACTGTTTGGTAATTTTTAAACTCTTGCTGTGCAGACTTTAAATGCTAATAACACCCCTCTTCCAAATTCAGGTGCACTTAACTAAAAGAGACAGACTTTGGGTAGTTTTGGAAAATAAACTGCATTTTCATACAGTAGTTTAAGATATTTAAGGTTGAGTCTTGTCTACTTAACAAGATAAGAACCGTGTAATTCATTTGGCCTATGTGATCATTTATAATTGCCCACACAGAAGTATGACAAATTATAACCCAGTATGGAAGAGCTTTTACTCCTCCTTTCTATTGATAATTTTGTTAATGCTGAACACACTATCAAATTGTATGCATGCCTCCTTCCATCTCCCTCTCCCCACCTTGAACCCAAGACCATGTGCATGTAGCTCTACTAGGGAGCTACATCTCCAGCCCTAAAGCTCCTTGTCTTGAATAAGTGTAACATAATTTATTAATTTTATGCGTGGAACTAAGATAGGTTACAGTTCTACTTGCTTATCTCAGAAATAAAAGAAAGTATGAGAATAAATTAAAACACTTGATTCACTTAACAAAAATCCAAGTCTCAAACTAAGAAAATTTACATTGACCTTTTGGCTTAGATCAAGTGTAGAAATTTTACAAGTATTTTGTTAAAATGTAAGGTATAGGTTAAGGGGTTTGTTTTATTTTTTTACTTTTTTTGTTTTTTAGATCAGGCTGGCCTTAAACTCACTATATAGCTCAGACTGGCCTCAAACTTGCTGTGATCCTCTTGCCTCAGCCTCTCGAGTGCTGGGATTACAGTGTACACCACCACTCCCAGTAGCATGGTATAGTTTTAATGATAATGGCATTATGTAGAAAATAAGATTTTAGTTACCTAATTTCAAGATGTTTGATTTCTCCCATCCTGATAAAGTTGATACTTTTTCCTTATAAGGTTCTTAGTCTTCTATAGTGAAAGAGAAAGTGATATGTCATTGTTGAAGGGACAAACATTAATAACCTCTTAGTAAAGTTTATTGTAGGTAAAGTCCTTTTTTAATTAAACTGATAGTGTGGTAAAATTGCTGTATTAAATTGTAATTATTTGTAAATGGATGTCTTGCTATAGAATGCCAAGAACATGACAATTTTGGGCAGCTTAAAAATTTAGGGCCGGGGAGTTAGCTCAGTGGTTCCGGCGCCTGTCTCGCAAGCGCAAGGACCTGGGTTCGATTCCCCGGTAACCACATAACAATACTGGGTGTGGAGACCCACACCCAGCAGCAACCAGTACCACATACCACAGTGCCGGGCGTGGTGGCTCACGCCTGTAATCCCAGCACTCGGGAGGCAGAGGCAGGAGGAT
>PVIR01004271.1:0-42968 GCA_004026965.1 Petromus typicus | reverse complement strand
TTAGTGCCTTGCCAGGTGTAGTGGCACATGCCTGTAAGGAATAATAGTTGCTTTCCAAGAGAATTGTGAATTGGGATCATCATGCTTTATTTCAGATTAATTCTTTTGTGCCCATAGTATTTAAACTCCTGGCACTTATAAGAGCCTTCCCTGGGCTGGAAATTTAGCTCAGTGGTTCTGGCACCTGCCTTGCAAGCGCAAGGGCCAGGTTCGATCCCCCCTAATCACATAAAACAGTGCCAGGCATGGAGACTCACACCCACCAGCAATCAGTACCACGCACCACAGTGCCAGGTGTGGTGGCTCACGCCTGTGATCCCAGCACTAAGAGACAGAAACAGAAGGACTGCGGTGAGTTCAAGGCTGAGCTCAGGGCCATCCTGAGCTACAAAAGGAGACCCTGTTTCAAAAATTTAAAAATAAAATAAAAAACAAAAAAACCCAGTTTTGTCTAGATCTAAGTTCTGGACCAAAATCAAAATGTAATCTGTTGAAGTTTTTTTTTAGGTTTTTTGAGACAGGGTCTCACTTTTGTGGTCCAGGCTGGCCCTGAGCTCGGCCTCGAACTCACATCACAGCAATCCTCCTGCCTCTGCCTCCTGAGTGCTGGGATTACAGGTGTGAGCCACCATGCCTGGCACTGTGGTATGTGGTACTGGTTGCTGCTGGGGTGAGTCTCCACGCCCAATATTGTTATGTGGTTACTGGGGATCGAACCTGGGTCCTTGCGCTTGCAAGACAGGCGCTGGAACCACTGAGCTAAGTCCATGGCCCAGTCTGTTGAAGTTTTAATACAGCTTTGTACTGATGTCTTTCCAAACAGTAATGTAAGTAATAAACTTTTGTGAGCTGAAAAAATAGAATAGAGGCCTTCAGTTGTTAATTTTAGAACACATTGCAGAGTTTGAGGCACATATTTGGAAATTGCCTTGCTCCATAAAACTGATTCCTGCCTTTTGTCGAACAGGAACAAGCTGAGAGCTGGATACCTAATGTCAGTGGAGTCTTCCGAGGGTTTCCTGGATGAAGTTGGGTCCCAAGCTCTGGTTGCTACTTCTTATGTGCCACCATCCACAGTTCTTCAGCAGATTGACTCAGTGGCAGATGCTGATATCATAAATGTAAGCAAATGAAAGCTTACACTTTAACATTAGAGAACTTTAATGATATGGTTTCAGAAAGAATATATAAGCTACCTTGGGCTGAATATTTTCTCTTGTTGATTGGCCCCTCTGTTCCTAGCGTGAAGACAGTAGGGCTCATTACCGTCATTTTACAAATAGCTTCCTTGTCTGCTTGTGTAAATGAGTCTTCCTCATTGAAATAAATCGCCATTAGATTAGACCACTTTCAATTCTTGGAAGTCAAGAAGAGTCAAATACTGACTCTTTTGTTTTTTCAGTTTTTTGTTATTTGATCTAAATTGGAGTTAGCTGGTTTTCCTCATTCCTCCCCCAAAAGTAAATTCATTCTGCCAGTCCTTCACCATCTAGTATCTCAAGATTTTCTTTTCTTTGGTTAGTCTAAGACATTCTCCAGCTTGTGCTACTTTTTTTCCCGCACATCTGTGACTATTCCTTATAAGACTGAGTTGTGAGAGCTAGGACTGTGTCTTATATTTCTTTGTATTTCCTACTATGCCTAATAAGCCTAGGAACTACAGAATGTATCTAGAGTCATTGTGTTTTCCAAGTCTTTTCTGCATTAAAAATGCCAACCCCTTTTCTACTGTAGATGTCTCAACTATCTTCATGTTACTGTATAGAAATAATAAGGTAGAAAAAAAGGACTAAAGTCCCGACTTCCATTGGACCCTGAGTTCATTGATACCTACTCTTCTAAATGGTACCTACTGAGATTATACCAGTCCCACCCCAGCTGCCTATCACTCTCTCTCCTTGGAAAGAGCTGGCCTGCGATATTTTGGAGGCTCTCACTTTACATACACCTACTTGTCGGGTCCTGTTCCCAAGGGCTACTCATCTGGCATCGAACCACGGGCGGGGTCATCACAAGGAGACGAAATGGTAGAGAAGCCTTTATTGCCAGCGCTCTCAGCCCTTATATACAGCCCCACTTCCTTGGTTTCAACCTCCCCAAACCAGCCCCATGGTGGGTAGTCTTTGTCTATTTGTTTTCCTTTAGTCACTGTGGCCCGGAGGGGCCCGCTGTTTACGTGCTGCCTTGCACTTCCTTGATGGAGCCAGCGTTGTTTAGCCTCAGGGGACCCCACATCTCCCCCCTTCTTCTTTAGATGCCAAAAGGGCTCGACCAGTGCCTGTCTTAGGTTGAGGACGATGCACTTCACTGCTTACCCGTCATCGGGTGTACCAGCGGCGCCGGTGGATACCCCTGTCTTAGGTTGCTAGTGCTGCATCTCCTTCTTACCCATCTTTGACTATCTGGCCATCATACTGAGCCAAATGTAGGAGGAGGGGTCTCCAGCTTCCATCGCCACAAGGGCCTGACGTACAACATGTAGCTGTTGGTTGTTGAATTATGAAGAAAGAATAGGGCGTGAGCGGAATGCAGGGGTTATTTGTGTGTGGGCCAATAGGAAGGCCTCTGGTATTGGTCAGCGTGCCATCAAAAGAGATGACAGCCTTGCCCACGTTTCCAAGGACTGAAACAATCGGCAGTCTCTACCAATAGCAAGGCACTCTCTGCCTTAGTAGGAGTGCCATTTTCTTGTAGGAGGAGGCAGACCTGCTGCTCCATAACCTATCTAAAAGGACCCCATATGAGACAGTCCTGAAATCAATACACCCCTACTTACTGTGCCAGCCCGGGGTGGCCCAGTGGCAAATCCTCACAATGCCAGATCTCGGTGGAACCTCCACCTGCTTTGTGGTTTTACACTTAACTTAAACCACTAGTCTCTGAACTTGAAATAAGGAATACCTGGCATAAGAAATACTAATACATAAAATCTGTCTTTTAACTTAGCAATCATATTTTGATTGACTGAGTACAGCTCTGCCTGAAATCATCCTGCCCAGCCCTCTCTTACAGTGTCAGTGGGATTTTCCTCACTGATAGAAATATAAGAAACTTTTACAAACAGCTACCTTCTAATCTAGAGAACTATTCTTCTCAGTAGATTACACATACGATGGGATATTCACATTCACATAAAATAAAGCACTAACCATCTCAGTTAATTTTCAGAAGAGACTGTTATAGAATTACTGGCATAGAGCTTTCTGCCATAAAGTCTTGAAATGACAAATTTATCTATTTGATGATGCATACTATTTCTTTTAACTTTCTGTGTTCTTTTGTTTATTTAAAGGCTGCAAAGAAGTTTGTTTCTGGCCAAAAATCAATGGCAGCAAGTGGAAATTTGGGACATACACCTTTCATTGATGAGTTGTAATATTAAAGCACATGTTGCAGAAGATCTGGACATTTTCTCTGCCCAGAGTAGCAAATGTGAAAGAAGTCTCTAATATAATATTTCTTTTTTTCTCAGTTGGATGAAGTATCTTAAAAGTATAAATGCAGGTAATTATTCCCAGCTGACTTAGAGTCAATAAAACATTCTCCTAAAATGTTTCTCTTGAATTTTTCCTAGTTAATAAGAATTTGTTACATGCTGAGACCTTTGTTTTAGCTACTTTAAGGAGGTAGGCATATAATTGAGGAAATCAACTGTATCAATTAAGAAACACCAGAAATTATTAAAACTAAGCAGCTATCAAGATAAAAAATTTACAGATTATTATTTGTGACTTTAAGATAAGAACCAGCAAGCGGCTCACACTTAAGCAGTGCCCATCCTGGGAAGAAACTCAAAGAGAAATTCTTGAAGCTTATAGGTCGGTCGATGGGTTTGACCCTTCTGAGGCAGCCCCAGCTTCAGGAGTTGCCCTGCTGAGCAAAAAGATGACTGCAGAATTGAAAGAGGCCGTGGCCCTGATAGCACCTTGGGGCCCAGTGAGGATGGAAAGGGAAGAGGGAGAGATAAAAATTTATTGAGTCAGACATCCAGCCAACAAGTGCATGCTGAGAACATCAAGATCTGGACCCCAGGAGAGGGTCCTCAGCCAGCCCTTGATTTATCAGAAGAGGAGAACAAGGATCACAGCATGTTCTGGGATGTGGCAGTGGCTCTAAAAGCAACACAGGAGGAGCCTGCTGCTGCCACCTTTGGTAGCTACTCCTTCCCAGGACTGTGGCCAAGATGAGATGCTGGAGACTCAGGGAGACCTCAGCTTACTGAGTGCTGAAACCAAGAACCCAGTTACTTGTTCCCAAAACTAAAATATGAAGAAACTGAAAAACTCCTCATACTACCAGGAAGAATCCCGAAGGCTGACCCTCAGGGAATGAAGTTAAAGAGGCAGAGAATAAAGAAGGAAAAGACTTCAGACAAGTGACAGTGAAAGACTGCCCCTTACCAGAAAGCTTTGAAGAAGACGAGAAATGTAAGAAATCTGGGGGAAGATACAGCCTTATTTCTGGCTGTGTTAAAAATCATGGCTGGGAATTTAGCTCAGTGGTTCTGGCGCCTGCCTTGCAAGTCCAAGGTCCCTGGTTTGATCCCTGGTAACCACGTACAATAATACTGGGTGTGGAGACTCATGCCCACCAGCAATCAGGACCACACACCACTGTGCTAGGCGCAATGGCTCACACCTATAACCCCAGCACTCGAGAGGCAGAGGCAGGAAGGTTGCTGTGAGTTCGAGGCTTGCTTGGACTACATAGTGAGCTCAGGGCCAGCCTGAACTACAGAGAGAGACCCTGTCTCAAAGCAGTAAGTAAGTAAATCCATCCATCCATCAAAAGCCTTTTATGTGTAGTGTGTGTGGTAAGGGCCAGAGTACAAACCTTGTACATCAGCAGATCCACATGGGAAAAGCCCCAAACATGAGTTCAGGAAGGTCTTCATTCAGAATGCAGATCTTGATATGCATCAGAGAACCGACTCTGGGTGGAAACTATTTCTGTGCAAAATTTGGGAAAGCTTTCACTCAGTTCTAATCTGACTGTACATCAAAAGATTCCCTCCTTAAAAACCTTTCAAGTGCTGATAATGTGAGAAAGCCTTCAGTTACAGCTTGCAAGTTGCCCAACACCAGAAAGTCCACAATGTTAAAAGTACAGAAAAACATTTACTCAGAACTCAAACATTATCCACCAGAGAATCCACATGGGAAAAGCCGTTTGCCTGTAATGACTGGCAGAGTGGGAAAAACCTTCACTTGCTTTTTACAGCTTATACAGCAGAGAATCCACACTGGAGAAACTCTATGACTGCAGTGTGGGGAAGTTTGAGTCAGCTCTCTTGCCTTATGAGACCCTCCATATATGGGTAAGGAGTGTGGAAAGGCCTCACATGTAACCTGTACCTTCTTATTCAGAAAATCGACAATAGTGAAAAAGCTTGCCTGTCTCACGAGTATAGCAAGGCCTTCCGAGCAAGGTCAAACCTTGCTCTGCACCAGTGGACCCACACTGGGGAGAAGCTCTACATGTTCAGAAAAGTGCGATGTGGCTTTCATTTTAATTCACACCTCATGTGACACCACAGAACTCTTGTGGAATGACAGGCCAAGGAAGAGGAAGATCTTCAGGCTTTGGTCATAACCTGCTAACCCCCAAATAAGACACCAGGTTGTTTTCTTCCAGTTTTATCAGAATGAGGCCTATGTTCATTAGAGTTCTTAGCACAAACACAAGATAATCATTTTAAAAGTTAAGTCCCTTCAGGGCAAGCCAAGAACTTGTTTTAACTGTGCCTTAAACAGTTGTGTTTTCTGAAAAGAAATATGGTTTGCTTAGGAATAGGTCATAGAAACCTAACTGATACTGAGCCTATTTGGGGAAATGTGTGGTTTGGTTAGTTTTGTTTTTTAAAACTGGTAATTGAGGGGTAGGCAAGGTGTCAGCCTGGTTGAATTCCAGAGATTTGAGCCTTTGGGTTTTCAGGGTAAGTAATGGTTAGTAAAGAGAACCCTAGGGATGCCAGTTCAGCAATTCACCTGTGAACATTTACCAATCAAAGTAAAACAAACTTTACCATCCCCAAATGGACAAATACGAAACAGCCTTTTCCCTTATTATCCATGTCTCCTGAACATTGGGTTGTAATGCTCTGGAGACTTCTGGGCAAGTCTGTTGTAACCATTCCCCAGTCTGCCTGGCCAGGCACTTGAGGATTGATGAAATTATGGCATTGACAGCTCACTCCCAGCAACTCCCGTCCCCAAATACTCATCACGTTCCTTTTGGGTGAGATGCAACAGCCCCAGGATAGGAGAATCAAAGAATAAAGCTTGCTTGAGACAAAATAAAACAATATAAACTGATTTTGGTAATAATAGTTAAGGGGTCAAGGGTTTTTTAAGCCTTTTTTTCCCCCTTGTAAAATTATTTCTGAAAAACAACTTTCTTCTGAATCATATCCTGATACCTATTTTCATGTACTTAATTCTGTTTTGTCCTCACTATAGTAGTTTTTTCCTTTTCTTTATCTGTTTGTCTCAATCCTGTCTCTAACATAAAGACATCAGCCCAATATTCAAAGTAAAAGTAGGATTTTCTTTTTAACAAGTTCGTGATAGCTTGAACCCTTTGGGGTACATGCATGCCTGTCTCACCAGCTTGTATCATTGGTAGGTATAAGTGGATCTAATCACTTGTATTGGACTGTTTACTAACAAAATAAAAAGCCACCCAAACGGACAGTCGTGTATCTGCCACTGGTGGTTCAAGCCACCTAGCAGCAAAGAATGCAAGTCACAGCCCCATTGTTAACCCTAAGGGTGATCTGTCATTGAGCTACATTCCCATCTCTCTCTATCTTTTGAGACAAGATCTTGCCGAGTTGCCCAGGTTGGCCTCAAATATGTGATCTTCCTCAGCCTGCTGTGTAGCTAGGACTATAGATGTGCATCAGCATAAGTAGTACATTGTAAGTTTCATGAAAAAGAAAGACCAAATACCTAAGTAAAACTGGTATTTACCTCAAATTAGATTTATCTATTATATTCAGACATTCATATAATGAGCATCTATCTGTTCTGCATTTTCTAAAAGATGAGAAATCCTCAGACAGGGTCTTGATGAGCTGAATAAGACCACTATTTTATTGCTACTCTATTTGATGACTTGTGAGGCCTGTGAAACTCTAGGGAAGTCTTTCACCATCACACTGAGTCTAAAGCTTTTCAACATAGTCCTGGAAGAGAATTGATAGGTCTGTACTTATTCTGTAAAAATTCCTGTATGTGCTAAGGAACAAAAATCGGGTGTTTCCAAGATAAATGCTTGTGTGATGTGACCAGACTGGCAGAGCACTGCCTAGCCAACTTTTGATACTGGCTGACCTCTGCCCTTCTCCAGGTCGGCACAGTCATCTTCACAAAATGCATCTGAAATAGAGGAAGCTGTGGAAGAGGAGCTGTCATCTCGCTTCATTGTCCAGTCTGGAGATGTGGCTCTCGTTTTCTTGTCCTCTCTGTGAGTCACATCACAGTTAATGTCTGTTCCAATATGAATGTGATGGTTCTTGTCTTTATGTTTGAGCCATTTTCTGGAGATGGATACTGGCATCCCGGTAGGCCGTTTCCCAGTTGACTGTGGGCACCTATATTTAAGTCTTTTATCTAAAACTACATCTTCATTGTAGTCACTGCTCATAACAGAATCATCTTTTGTCTGCTCAGTGTTTTTTGGTGTGCTGGAATGAAAAGAATAGTAAATGAAATGAATTCTTAATATTGGCAAACAATAGTCCCCTAATAAGATGTCTTATAGCCTGCTTTAGCTCATAAAAAGAAATACAAATTGGTTTTGATACTGTCTTCCTGTATTTTTGAAGTTTTTTTCTCTTGTAAAAATTCCTTAAAAGTTGAGCACAGTGGCACACACCTGTAATCCCAGCTGCTCTCTGGAAAGGTGAGGCAGGAGAATCTCAAATTTGAGCAAGGCTTAGAAATCTGAGCAATCTTCCTGCCTCAGACTCTCAAGTGCTGGAATCACAGGTGTGTGCCACTACTCTCTGCTTTCATTCTTCAACATAAACTTTGCCTTAAATTGTTTCATAGTACTTTAAAAAGCTTTGCACAAACTTAAACCAGACTGCTGACCTAAATATTAAGTGTCAAAGGATGTGTGTATTTCGCTACATCTAGAGTGACACATTCAACTAGGCCGTCTCCTGAAAACAGAACAGTTGTTCTTGTGTGTCATATAGCAGTAACAGAAAAGAAGACCAGTTGCCTGAGAATCCAGGAAACAGCCTCAAGGATCTTCAACACATTAGTCATTAGTGAGTCCTCGAGCCCTTCTCATGACCCTGGTACACAGCATCTTTTGTTCCTCACAGGGCTTACAGTTGTGGATTTGTACAGTTGCCTTTCAACTCAACATTGGCTATTTCACCTCCACATTGCCATCTAAAAGCTTCCAAAGCCTTTTGTTTATTTTGTTGTTATTTGCCCCGACTGTTGACTTGCTAATTTGTTCATTTGTTTTGCAGACAGGGTCTTGGCATGTAATTCAGGCTGTCCTTAAATTCACTGTGTAACAGGGCCAGGGATTTAGCTCGTTGGTTCCGGCGCCTGTCTTGCAAGCGCAGGGTCCCGGGTTCAATCCCCGGTAACCACATACAATACTGGGCGTGGAGACTCACGCCCAGCTGCAATCAGAACCACATACCACAATGCCGGACGTGGTGGCTCACACCTGTAATCCCAACACTCGGGAGGCAGAGGCAGGAGGATTGCTGTGATGTGAGTTGGAGGCTGAGCTCAGGCCCAGCCTGAACCACAAAGTGAGAGACTGTCTCAAGAAAAAAAAAAAAAAAATTCACTGTGTAACAGGTTGGCCTTGAATTTGAGGCAATCCTGCCTCAGCCTCCTGAGTGCTGGGATTATAGGCGTCCACCACTATGCTGTGCTGGCTTGACTGTTAAAACTTGGATGAGTCTCTCAACTTTTCTGATGCTTACAGAACTTGTACTTGGCATTACTTTGAAGAACAAATGCTACTCATCACTGCTGTCCCTCATCCTCTGCTCAGGAGATCCAAAACTGGAACTCTGAGGTTATAGCCATCTGGTACATCCCATCCTGCTAATAGAAAACAGATTTCTTCCCCACTACTCTGTTGGTCTGTCAGACTGGCTAATGTATAATACTCTTGCCAATCTGCCTGCTTTATTTACTTCGAAGATCTTAGGCATATTTTTCTAAATTTTATCCATTCTATAGTAGGCACTTGGTATTGAGTGGTGTGATTTTCGTTATCCTTGACTTAGGGCCATGCAAGAAGACTCAGAAGAGCTCAGGATTAAAACATTTTGTCTTCTGACAGACTCTGGATGTCTGAATGAAAATGAAATTTTTAAGCTATTTTTCTCAGACTGCAAGAGGTGAACAGGTGGTAATTAAACTGGTAGTAGACTGGCTCCAGCCAGCAGAGGTCATGGTTGACTGGAAACAAAGATTTCATGCACATAGGCCTATCTGGAGCATTACATGGAGTGTCTTCTCCATTGTACACAGGGCCATCTGCTGCAGAAAAAGGTCTTGCTGTGAAAGAAGTCTTCCCCTCACTTCTACATATGTTACTAAAACGCCTAAACTGTAAGTACTTTTGCTTAATTAAGAAAGGATTCAGAATGTGCTTGGTATTTTTTGTAAATCTGTGGGCTTTAGCTTTGTACTTAAATTGTGCTATTCCCTCTGTTTCTTTGCTTTTGAATAGTCAGCCTGCCATTGTTAGGTTTTAATATTCTGAATCTCCTCTAGTATCAAAAATGCTTAGAACCTAGTGGTTCTATAAGCCAGTGGTTAAGAACTCAGGCGTTAGAGTTGGGATTTCCAGCACAGAGACCTCCAGCTGCATGGGGCTGTTAGGTTTAAATGGATTAAATTTGAACATGATTTAAGATTCCTCAGGTACATTCCCTGCATTTGAGTGGCCAGTAGCTAGCATATGCAAAGAAAGTTAACAGCCCTGTTCTAGTGGCAGATCTGTCTCCTGCAGCCTGTGCCCCCTGGTAAATTAACACATACCTCTATACGTAAGATGCACATAATAAAGGCATTTGTGAGAAGATTAAATGGCCTACTTGTAAAATCTGGTTGCAGTGCTGACCACACAGTAAGCAATGACTTTAATGATTTTTAATCAAATGAGGATTGGTCTGGTCACAGAAAAAAGAAATCTTCCCCAGTTGGTGTGATTCAGACAGGACAGCTGGTCTCCTTTTCAATCCACCATTACAACTTAGGAACTTGAGTCTATGCTCTGGTGTTTTTGGAGAAATCAGGGATGGAGTTTCTGGTGCCTGCCTTGTAAGCACAAGGTCCCTAGTTTGATCCCCGGTACCAAGAGTAGGTACATAGAGATCAAACGGTGACTGTCTGGGACCATGGTAAGAGCCAGAGACAGAAGGGTACAAATGTGAGAAGACAGAAAGTAAAATGGCAGACCTAGTAATTGGTTGAGCAGTGTAGGGCAGATGGAGAGCCAAGCACAGCCCTAAATATCTTGCTTGTTCACACTGGTAAAGACTTCCCAAGCCAGGGTCACAGTCAGGTGTAATGGCCTGCACCTGTTATCCCAGGACTTGGGATTGCAAGTTTGATTCCTGCCTGGGCATCTTAGACTCTGGGTTTGCACCTCAATGCAAGAGTCTTACAATAAGCTTACACACAGAGTGAGGCCACTGGAAAATCAGTGGTGAGCTGGCTTTTGAGTTCAAGGGATTTATTATGCATCCAAATGAAGATAGAATGTAGTTGTTTAAAGGTCCAGGTTTGAGGATAGTACAATTTGAAGTGATTAGAGTACTGACAATAATTGAAATGACAAGCATCAATGAAATGGATTGCCTAAGAGACTAAGAACCAAAGGCTACTAGACCTTGAAGAACTCTGAGCTGGGTAGTAAGACTGAGAAGAAGTGTCCTGTGGTAATAAGTACAAGAATGTGGCATCACAGCGGGAATGGTGACACATGTCTGTTACCGTAGCACTTAGGAGGCTGAGGCAAGGGACTGGCCTGGAGTTGGAAGCCTGCTTTGGCAACACAGCGAGTTCAAGGCCAGCCTGAACTACATAGCTAGACCCTGTCTTGCAAAACCACACAATTACAAAAGTGTCATCACGGAAACCTGGAGATGTCAGAAGCAGGAGTAGAGAGGTGGTTGTAAAGTGTAATGCTCTTTAGAAGCCGTGAAAAACAAATACAGAAGAGCCACTGGAATCACAGTATGAAGGCTGTGGATGATCCCCAGAAGAACCTGCAGCAGAGGCCCAAAAGCCAAGTCTAGGCCAAGATAGACGGAGGCGTGCCTGGGGAGTGGCGTCCGGGAGAAACCAGATGTCACCTCAGCTGTTGGAACAACCATGGCCAGACAGGGCAGGGAAGGGGGAGTAGACTTGGAGGGAGTGGCATGAAAGAGCTTCAGTGTTATCAGGAAGATGCAGGGAGAAAGAAGCTTACAGGGCAAGCGCACATTTTAAGAGCTCACAGGAAAGAAGGGCACAGGGCCAGGAGGTGGGGAGACAGCGGCCACCTGAGGCCGCTGATTGTTTTAACCCAAGTTACCTTCCTCATGCTGCCACATCGGAGATCCTGCAGACTGTCTGCCCAGGGATCTAGAAGTTCCCTAAATTATCTCTCTTCCCGTAGTCCTTAACCACCTAAGGACTCAAACAGCAAGCCAGGTCCCTGTGACTCACAGGCCTGGGTTCTGTGTCATAACAGAGTCCCTAAAATTAAGTACTTACCTGAATGTTACTGGGGGTTTTATCTCAGGAATTAAATCATATATGTCTTGCCATTCTTGGGGTATGTCGATAAAATCTCGGTAAACTTTAATCTGTAGCACTGTTCCTATGGTGATGTGTTGTAGGAGCTTTAAAAACTCCCGAAGTGTATACCCTAGCACATTGGCATAACCAACACTAATCAGGACGTCACCTGAAGGGAGAAAAATATTGTCAGTAAAACTAAGAAAATGAGATGAAAGGGGCCATATTGATTTTTGGCTTTATTATAAGATATTTTATTGTGGATCCAAAGCAGCCTTCACCTTTATTAAAAATGTTCCTCTTGATCAGGTGTGGCAGTGCATGTGTGTGCAGCTGCCCTGCAGTCTGAGAAAGGAGGACTGAAATTCAAGGCTAACCTGGGGAACTTAGTGAGACGCCCCCCTCAAAATACAGCTTAAAAAGGGCTAGAGATATAGCTCAGCACCCCTGGATTCAGGTCTCTGTAATGGTGGGGGGAGTTTATATCTTTGGCCTGAAGGTTCTCTGCATAATAAAGAATGCTTGTGAGATGCTTCTGAATACAATATAATAGGAGACATTCTATGTTCTTCAGACATTTCTGAAGTTCTTGATGTAACAGAGGCTACCATGCATTTATAGTCTGAACCATCCTTTAGGATTCTAAAAATATATGAGTTTCAAATAAAGGACTATTACTAGTAAAGAAGAAACCACTTAGACGATGTGATTAGTAAATGCTCTCCTTTTCATTATACCTGCCTGGAAATTCCCAGTGTCTTCCACAGTAAATAACCTGCATTAAACATCAAGTCTTTCATTTTAATTTTTAGCTCCTATACAGAATTAGTTGGGGAAATAACTCTGTGTGAAACACTAAGCAATTAGCTCGCTTTAATTAAGCTTGAGGTGTGTATGCAGAGTGCGGTGGTTCCCAGGGGTTCATTAACAGCTAGACTCCCTACTTCATGGTGGTGCTAGACAACTGGCCACAGAGCAGCTAGGAAGAAGACACCATCTTGGCAACACATACCTCGACCTCCAAAATGGAAAGGGCTAAAAGAACATTATTACCTGTAATCCCTTTTGCCCACACCCCCCACTTCCCACACCCAGGAGCCAGGATACCACCCTGTAAACTAGATCCAACCCCCAGGCCCTGTCTTACTCTCCCTGAACCTGCAACAGGAGATGCTGGAGGCGACAAGAGCACTCAGTTTCCAGGGTCCATATATAGCTGTTTGCTCTCTCCTCGTTTGCCAAGCCTGTCTCTGCAGGTTTTTGGCAGCTGTCAAACTTGGTATCCTAAATTCAGCGCCTCACCAGGACTGTTTTGTGTGACTTGCATTGATAAACCCTGAATGCTATTTGCATTCACAAAACTTTGAGGAAGGAATACACGAGATTTGTTTTTTAAGGACAGGCCCATTTTGAGGAAAATCATAGTCATCAGAGCTTATTCATACTGACATCCCGCCAGATAGTCATGGAGAGTTTAGAGCTGGTACGGGTTCAGGTGTCTCAGATGAATTTATAAAGGATGGGTCCGTTCTGTGTGTGGGAAACAACACACGTCACCATCTCTGCAAAACAGCCCAAGCCCAGTCTCAAAGGAGAGCAAGGATAAGACAAAACACCTTTCTCTGACACTGTACTGGGCCTCCAGAGAATGCTGGGCCTCCATCTACTTCCTGTCTGCATTTTGCCTTCCTCTGCCACATGTTCCCACCATGACGAGTATATGGGTTAAACAGGAAATTATACTGATGCTCAAGGAAGCGCCCAGAGAAGACCACAGGGCTAGGTATGATGATGCATGCCTGTGATTGCAGAACTCCGGAGGCTGAGACAGGAGGATTGCTATGAGTTCAGGCCAACCTGGGCTACATAGTGAGTTCAAGGCCAAAGAAACAAACAAAAACGAACAAACCAAAAATAACCAAAGAATGCATGGTCAGATTTCCACAGTGCTAGATCCTATCAGAAAGAAAAGTTTCCATTAGTGCAGAAAATAAAACCTTAGAAGAATGGAGAAAACCTCTATTTCAGTCTTAGGTAGTTGGGGGTGAAAATCAACCATGTACCTGAAACTAACTCCAGGATGAAACAAGGCTTCTCCCAACCACCTGCAGGCTGTGCAGTATGAGACAGCTGCTCTTCCTACCAAGGTTAATTACAGTGGGGAAAAAAACCCTCTCTGGATGAGCATATGCGCCTAATGTTAAAAGGAGTGTTTATAGCTGAAAGCTATGGCTTGGCATTCTGCTTAATTATGTTGTAAAGGGGTGACTTTTATCAAGAGTGCAGAAAATAAACAGCTTAATTCCCTGGCCATTGTGGCTGTACGGAGAGGTGTCAGCATATGAAAGTGATTACTTTAGCAAACAGACATTAATACTGCCCTTCCTAGAGAGACACTAGTTTGATATTTATGAACACCAGCCTCATTACACATCTTTTCTCTGTTTTAATGGGCTGTAGGAATGACATTATATAAACCTCATCTCAGGTGCCTATGTTAAATCAACTTCACAGCAGCCATGCCACTAATGAAAAATAGATTTTATTTATTTTTCTCCATTGCTCCCAAATTATCAATTGCATGAGTTCTGTGTGGCTAAGGCCCCCAGCTCTTTGGCTCCCCATTACACTCACAGTACCCAGCAGGGACCCTGCACACAGCAGACATTCAATAATGTATCTGTGTGAATAAAGCTATATTAATTTCTCAAGACTTTGGACATCCGAGTCTCTTAAGCTGTACTGTGGCCAAGAAGAATTTTAAGTCCAGCCAGAATAAACTAACACTAAACTAAAGTAGGAAATTGATATGAAATCCTATCATGAAATAACAAAGGAAAGAGCTTTGACAACACAAGGACAGAAAAGAGTGGAGCCCAGAGCCAATGGGATCAGAGAAAGAGCAAGTTTCCACGGTGGTCACCTCCCCTCTCCTGATGATTGTCAAAAGTGGCTCAGTGGTTCCGGCGCCTGTCATGCAAGTGCAAGGACCCGGGTTCGATCCCCGGTAACCACATACCATACTGGGTATGGAGACTCACGCCCAGCAGCAACCAGTACCACATACCACATGCTGGGCGTGGTGGCTCACGCCTGTAATCCCAGCACTCAGGAGGCAGAGGCAGGAGGATTGCTGTGATGTGAGTTGGAGGCTGAGCTCAGGGCCAGCCTGAACCACAAAGCGAGACCCTGTCTCAAAAAAACTAAAAATAAAAGTGGCGGAATTACAAAAACAAACCTAGGTACTGAGAGGAAGTGGCTACCTGTCATGAAGAGATTCGAAGCTCTAGACTCTCTGTATGGAAATCTTACTTCTAGTTATTAGGCAATCGGCTTAAAGCAACGGGCTTTCTAGCCAGATGTGAGTTCAAATCCCAGCTATGGTCACAGATATAGGTATGTATATTGAACAAATCAGGTCATCTCTCTGAGCTTCTATATTTGATGACTTATATTCATCAAACATTAAATGAATGAATGAAACATTAAATTGGGAATGAATCAAACATTAAATCTCATAATAGTTATGGAAACACCTTGTACAATGCCTGGAAAAAGTACTCCCTGTTTGTCTAGTAAGCCTGGACATAATCAATGTGCCAGTGCAGTACATAAGTCCTAGATTTGAAAGGTGAATTCAAGACAGCCTCTGACTTCAAAGAGCCCACTAACTATAGCCCCACTGTGAGAGTCTGTTATAGGCACAAACCAGTATATGTTCCTGTCTCGGTCTAGCACCCTGCAGTGACCAGCATTTGTCCACCGACTCCAGCAAAGCCGAGAAGAGCAGAAAAGCCCTGAGACCTGGCCTGCAGTTCTCCATCCTGTGCAATGGTTGGGAAGGCGTCCCCCAAATGCTTGGAGCCCAGACCGTGGCACTACAGGGAGGTGGCCGGAGCTTTAGGGTGTGGGGCCTTGAGGAGAACGCTGGGCCTCAATCCACTTCCTGTCTGCATTTTGCCTTCCTCCGCCGCACGCTCCCACCATGACGAGCTACCTCACCGTGGGCCCCAAAGCAACAGAGACAGCCCGCCATGGCCTGAAACTGGGAGCCACGGTGAATAGTTCCTTCTTATAAAAACGTATTTGTCACAGTGACAGAAAGCAGAGGAACAGAATCTGGGAACTCCGGAACTGCCCTGGCAGTGGGTCTCTCAGTGCCTAGTAGTGCTATGCAGAGAAAACGCCTTCAGTTTTAAGGTAAGGTCGACTATTTCATAACGGTATCATCTTTCCACTTTCTTATTTAATCTGTTGATTCAAACCCAAGCTGCAAATTAGAATTCCTTGAGCAGCTTCTAAAGCACGAACCACTCTGCCTCAGACCCACACCAATTGAATCAGGACTTCAAGTGAGATGAGGCCAGGTGTGCTGGTTTTCAAAGCTCCACAGGTGATTCTAGTAGGTAAGCAGCATTGCTGGAAATCCAATATCATAATCTTTTTTGTTCTTTTGATTTTTATCTTTTTGAGACAAGGTCTTACTATATAGTTCAGGTGGGTCTTGAGCTCACTTTGTAGCCTAGGCTGGCCTCAAACATATAGAAGTACTCTTGCCTCAGCCTCCTGAGTACTGGGATTACAGGCATCTGCTACCACCCCCAGCTGCCTATCACACCCATTTTTCACATTAAAGACATAGTTTAGAGAAATAATTTCCAATATTTCTGCATATTTTTTTTAATATCAGGAATCAAGTTCAAGGCTTCACTCTTGCCCGGCAGGCACTGCACTGCCTAGCTGCATCCCCAGCCCTAATTGCCAGTATTTCCAAAATACTTCAGTTTTCAAAGCACTTTCATCAAAATTATTTCATTAAATTGTATCACTCTGACAAAGACACGGTTCTTCCAATTTAGAAATTTCCGATTTAGAAATGAGATTGAGACAGGGCAGAGCTCAGTGGTAAAGCCCTGGCTTACAATGTGTAAAGTTCTGGGTTCGATTCCCAGTGCTGGAAAAAATTTTAAGAAGTGACTAAGTGCCCAGTGACACAGAACTAGAAAGTGCTAGGTCGCACACCTGAATTCAGGCCAGCCAACCTGAAGTGTTTTTCTTCTTGCCATGTCACCACCCCCATTGTACCTTCCCCACTCCTGAGTATAGCACCAGGCTCAAGGTAGGCACTGGTAAAAAACATCTTGCACCAGAAAGAAAATACATTCACCCAGAGCCAGGCGTGGCGGTACACGTGTGTATTCCCAGCACTCAGAAGGCTGAGGCAGGATGAGCTACATGAGTTCAAGACCAACTATATAGCTAGATCCAATCTCAAAAAAAAAAGAAGAAGAAGAAAAAAAAAATATATTCACTCAGAGCTCAGAGCTCAGAAAGTCAAGATGTTACTGGTAAAATTCTGGAGCCTCCGAGGGAGAGTTGAAATCCCATCTCTTCAGCGTGACTGTTGTCAAGTGGCTAAGCATCTTTTCAGTGGTTTGATGCAGAACTCGCCTCTTGGGGTTGTCGGGGTGAAATGAGATCACGCATGAACTGTCTGCAAAGAAGGTGTGTTTCTGAACAGAGTCGTAAGCTCTGGAGTGACGCTGGGCCTGGGTTTGTGTGTCCCTAATATGAGGCAGGAGACCCTGGGTGCAGAACTCGCCCTTGAGGTCCTCCCCTGTGAAAAGCGGATGATAAAAGTTCTTAGAGTACTGTGTAAGAATTAAGATTACTGTAAGAACTCACACCAGTGAGAGGTACATAAGTGGTAGCAACTGACTGGTAAGACCCAACAGCTTCGTATCATTCTGGTTTTGCAACCATTTTGGTTACAATGAAACAGGGATGCCCCAGAGACAGATGCTGGGGAGGTGCGGGGCAACCGCGGTCACCTGGCCGGAGTTTCCCATCCCGGGCTGCAGGCCCCGTCTTGATGAGGTGGGTGATCTGGAGGTAGGGCCCGTGCTGGATGATAATCAGGCCTAGTCCGAGGCTGCCCACCGTGAGTTTGGTCTGCTGCGTCTTGCTCAGGTTGTGTACAGAAGGCTTGAGCTTCAGCCTGCCTTGTCTTTCTGAGGGAGAGGAGAGAGGAGCTTGTTTCAGTCGCTGATTGAGACAGCAGCATGGCAGCGGCCCCTGGGCTTCCCTTTTATAACCTCCCTACTCCTCAGCGTCCTGGTTGGTGAAATGAGGATAGTAAAAAAGTGCTATGAAAATTAAATGAGACCATTAAAGGGCGTATCCACAGCACATGGTATGTCGTGGGTGCTTAATCAATATCAGTTATTATTATCCAGTCACTTAAATACTTAGCTGAGGCAAGCATGCAGGCTGTGGTGGTGCCCCGCTTAGGATCACCTCGAGTTCCAGGCCAGCCTGGGCTACATAGTGAGTTCAAGTCTAGCCTGAACTGCATAGCGAGAGCCTGTCTCAATGTACAAATGGTCACGATGAATGCAGACAGTGTGTTTAGACCCTGAGCTTACCATGGTGAGACAAAGAGATGATTGTCTTGCCCTTAGGGATCTTACAACTGAGCGGAGGGGACAGGTATCAGTCAGTTATGGAGATATAAATTGACAGCAAACAGTAACACAAGCTATAAAGGAAATGGACAGAAAGCTCTGAGGTACCCAGGCATGGTGGCGCATGCCTGAAATCTCAGCACTTGGGAGGCTGAGGCAGGAGGATCCAGAGTTTGAGATCAACCTGAACTACAAAGTGAAAACCCTGCCTCAAAAAGAAGAAAAAAGACAGCAAGCTTTGAGACCGAATAATAGGGGATCACGGTTTTAAGTAGGAAGGGGGAGACATTTACCCTCCTTTGAGGGGGTCGGTATGAATTAAAGTTGAAAGGATCCATAGGAAATATTCATACAAAGGCAGATGGGGAAGAACAGTGTACCCAGATCCTGAGACAGGCAGCCCCATTGAGAACCAGCAGCAGATGAGCAGAGGAGGTAGGGAGGAGGCCTCCCGGCTATGGCTACGCTGACAGAGGCCGACGCTCAGGTTTGCCTTGAGAGAAATGTTTGAAAGCGGTTCAAAAGGAACGTGATCAGATTTTCCATTTAAATCAAAAATAAAATCAAGCCTCTGGGTGCTTTGTGGTGTGTGGATCGAAGAGCCCAGAGTGAAGGGGCACTGTGGTCACCCAAGCGTGCCATGGCGGTGGCAGTGGGAATGGGCAGTAGACAGATCCAAGACCATTTGAGGGGAAAATCCGAAGGGTTTGGGGACGATGGGTCATGGAAGGGGCTGGAATATGTTTTCTGCAGAACCAAACCTGGCAGGAAAATTCTGAGGACTAGGTAGTGACTTAGGACAAATGGTGCTCCTGTGAGGAGGCTCGGGGCAGGTTCTTCTCCAGGACACAGGGGGCTTCTGCAGAGAACTGTCTTCAGTCACCTCTCCCGGATTCTGTACACAGTGACGCATGGCATTGTGCAACTTGCCAGAACTTGGCCCCGTCTGTGACTGGTGATTTCAGGGCCGTTACCGAGAGAGGTTTACCCCACGGTGGGGTACTGGCCGGGTGGGTAGCCCTTTGCTCAGAGCAAATGGCCTTCGCCATCTCCAACTTCGCCTTCCCCTAGACACAGAAGCTTTCTGGCTGGGCAGCTAACAAAACAGAGAAGAGGTGGTCTTCAAAGCCTCGTAGGTCAGGGTAAGGGGCCCAGTTTAGGGCTGGGGCACTGCTGTCTTTGGACCTCTAGTTCCCAAGCGTTCTCATTTCAGGCGGCATCTGGGTTCCAACTTCAACTTAGAATCTGTGAAGTCTCGTTTCAAAAGACAGAGGGCTCAGTAAAACAAGTCAGATTCAAAAGCTCTATTCATAATTCCATTTTTATGACATTTTCCACGGAAAAGGCAAAATGCTAGAAAACAAACGAGAGTGTGAGCAACCGGAGAAGAGGAGGCGTTGGCTACCAAGTGGGCAGCTGCAGGGTAATTTGGGAGGGGGGGATGTGTCTTTCTTGATCGTGGTGGGGTTCGACCTGAGGGACATGCTTGCCAACACTCAGAGTTGCCCACTGCGATGGGAGGGAGGCTCACTGCCTGTAAAGGGTAGTTTGATAATGAGCAGGAGTACGGAGATCCCATTTTACAAAGGAGAAAGCCTGGGGAAGTCGGGACCCACGGCATTGCCCTTCCCCGGCTCCCAGCTACCAGTTTTGCTTTTTCGAGCTGCCTTCTCCATGGCCCAGAGAGGGCGGATACCTCCAGGAAGCTCCCCGGCCACGGATGGCCACGGATGGAGTCAGTGCCATTCCCAACAGTTTGGAATCCTCCAGGGGCCAGTGCACGAGGGCGCTGTCCTTCAGGTTTGCCGCCAGGGGGCGCTGCAACAATGCCCAGAATTGTGGCTGCCACAAATTCTCTGGACCCTGAAAATCGTGGCGTGGGTGTCACATTCCAGGGTAGTGTGAGAAAACCTCAGTGTAAAGAAGGAAGTTTCTGCGGGGGGTGGGAGGGAGCACAGCGCTGGCTCACATCGGATTCTTCATTATTAATTCCTAGTGGAACACTGGAAAGGCAAAGCGGCAGAAAGCCCAGAGGAGAGCGTCTCCACGAAGGGAGGGAGTGCGTTTACAGTGCAAGATCACAGCCAGGAGATCGCAGAATACCTACAAGATCGGAGAATCCCCTGCCATGCTCCTCATGATGGTATTTTGAAATATTGTTACATCAACAGCTCCAACTGCTTTGCCAGTGCACTCTTTTTCCTGGATGTTTTGGATGAGAAAGGCCAAGGGTGGCCTGAAAACAATGAGTCACTATTAGGAGAGGGATTCATTCTTCCTTCTTCTTTTCCAAAATAAGCCTTCCTCCCCCGCACATTCGCTCATACAACAAATATTCCCTGGAAGCCGTGCTGTGGTTTGTGGTGATGCCAGGCACAGAGCGGTAGGCAAGACAGATAAGGGCTCTACTCCCTTGGGACTTACATTTAAAAGCAGATGAAGGGAACAAGTTTAGGAAATACTGTATATATATCATTGAAAATAAATTCTAGGAGGGAGGGGAAGGGAATGTATAAAGAATTAAAGTGTGTTGTGTACATGTACCAAGTGCCCACAGTGAAAGTCCTCATTATGTACTTACTGCGCGCAAAAGGGTTCAAACAAAAAAGTTTTTAAAATAAATTATAGTAGAAAGAGAAAATAACAGGTAGGGGTAGATCCCCCTACATGATGAAACAGAGTTTAAGCCCTCCAGGGTGTTCAGCCCTTCAGCAAATAGTAACTGAACCCTTACCAGGTGCTGGGCACTGTGCCAAGATGGCCAGATCCACCTGGGGAGGCTCCATCTTATTCACCTGTCCACCCAGGCCACTAACCAGCACAGATTTCTTGCTGGCTAAATCCTGTGTGGCAGATGCGAAGAGCTACTCTCAGTCTCAATGCTTTCCCTCCATCTCAGTCTGAAAACTCTCTCTTTAGAGTAGATGCCAGGGTCACACTGGCTGGTGAAACTGCAAGATAATAAGCTATCATGGGTACTACTGTGCTGTCACAGAAGGCCCTGGTCCTGTTTTGACACTAAGCAAATAAATACAGCCTGGGTAGCCTAAAAAGTGGGGTCGAGGGCACTTAGGACAGAAGCACCCCGGAGCATCAGAGGTGCTGGCAGAGGGAAAGGAGGAGGAGATCAGCTGTGCTTCGTGACGAGCTGCAACTGCAGCAGAGCTAGACAGTTTCATTCACCCTCTTCTGCTAAGTTTTCTGCAGGAAAACTTCTGTCTCCTGAAGAGGCTGCTCACAGAACATTAATGAAGGGCGTCGGAGCTGAGAACTGAGGTGTTAAAAACAGTAGATCTGCTTGTGAACACATTGCGGTGCCTCTCAGACCTGTCTAGGCTGGGGGTCCAGTACGCATGATGCGACAGGTAATTCAAGTCACAGGGTAAATACGGCTCGTTTTCCTGAAGGGCTAATTTGATGACATAGAGGAATTTTAAAAATGATTACTGAGCATAATACAGGGTGTCATGTTCTGCACGGCACCACAGGACACCATGGCAGATGCTGCTAGGTCCCCTCCAAGGCCTGAACGATTTCTCCAGCGACCGGGCGGGGTGAAGGTGATCAGTCTGAGCTGTTAGTCTTCTGAAGGGATTGTCCTTGGTTGGAAAGCTGCTGTCCCTGCTCCACCCCCTACTGGCTCACACCCAATGACTGGCCAGGGCAAGGAGGGCCAGGCTTGGCCCTCGACCCCAGTGGCACCCCAGCTTCAGAGCCCCACCAGGTCTGCGGAAGCTTCCTGCCCCTGTGTGCTTTAATATGAGATCTAGCTGAACTTCCCCTCTACCCAGGCCTGCCTCTGACTCCCTGGCAGCTGTTGTCCCTGAGAAGGCTCCCAGTAAACTTCCTGCATGTGGATCAATAACCTTGTGTCTCTGAGTAAGGTCCAAGGGAACGTTCTGTGAGGCAAAGCTTGGCTTAAGCCCAGGATGCCAACCTTTGTGGTTCTCCTCTAACCCCAGAACCCCAGGTACACACATGAAGTACAAATACCACATTCTTGCCCCGTGTGGTGAACTTGACCTCCTGGAAAAAATGTATGTTCTTTGTCCCGTCAAGTCAAAGAGCCTCCTTACAGGGAAAGACTGATGGCATCGTCCCTCCCACAGCTTTCCCTGAGGTCCTCTCTGGATTCAGTTTCTTCCGGCCTGAGGCCTATCATCTATCACAATAAAACACACCATGTTCACTGGCCCTTCCACAGCCACAGTGCACTACTTATGTCTTCTGGCTGCTAATGTAACTCTTTCTAAGGGCCTTCAGTGTCCTTCTGAGTCCCCAGGGATGCTGTGCCGTAAGGAGGCCCACGGCTCATCTCTGAATGGAAAGGCCCAGCTGCCTGTTCTGGGAGGGATGAGAAGATGAGTTACTTCCACCACCGAGGCAGAGTGACTCTGGGAGTCTGCTCAGCTTGGTGAGGGAGAGAGGCCTAGAGAAGTGACGTGGCTTTTACAGGTTCAAGGCAGTAGCGGAGCTAAGACCAGCAGGTACGTCTACATTTATTTATTTTACTTACAGTATTGGCGATTGAACCCAGGAGTCTCCACACTGAATTGCGTCTCTGGTCCCACTCCCCAACCCTTTCTTTTTTGAGTGGTGGAGAGTGGACAGGGTCTCACCAGGTCCCTAAACTCTCCAGATTCAGCTCAAACTTGTGATCTTTCTGCTTCAGTCATCCTATCAGATCTCAGATAACAAGTGTGTGCAAGAGTGCACTAACACACCTGCTTTACTTCTCTATTCTGTTTTGCTTTACCACACCACCTCTCAAAGCCCCAGGTTTGCCTCTGTTGAAAAATCTAGACTGGAATGTAGAGGACGAGGGAATCCTGTGTCCTGTGTATCACACAGGCTTGGAAATCAGAATCACCAGCTGTGTCTGAGGCAAGAGCACGGTAGGGGACTAGAAAGAGGAATTAAAGACATTGTAAACCGTGTATTTGGCCCCTGCCTGTCCTAGTCAGTAGGAAGGGATGGGTCAAGTCACTGTTTTCTATAGTCATGTACAGCCATCAGTCTGATAAAAATGCTTTAGATTACTTTAGTTCAATACTGGTCATTTGTGTGCTTTAATATGAGATCAAGAATCTTTAGTGGATAGACAAACACGGAAGTGCCGGGAATGTGGGGCCAGTATAAAAGGAAGAATTTACACCTGTAGTTTTTAGACACAAGAGTCAAGTCACAATCATCCCACTTCGTTGGAGTCAGAGTAACTGCAAGCTGTTCTGACACTTGGGATTCCCAGCTACTGGCCGGCAGTGAATCTCGGGGATACAGTTCCAGAATTCCATTCTGTATATTTAGGGCTTCTGTTAATGGATGATCAACACAGCAGACAATGGCAGATAAAAGCAGGTCGGGGGAGAAGAGTAAATGTACTAATTCATTGTGAGTACTAGTTACTATCACGAACATGTACTAAAAATTAAGAAGTTAAACAGTCCAAAAACATTACACCATCAAACTTCTCCAGCACTTAAAACAAAAAAGAAAGTGAAGGCCTAATGCAGCAATGTGATATGTGTCATATCTGAATCTTTGGAATATGTGAATTATCACGTGTTAGTTTCTGTGGCGAGGAAAAAAATATATCTGTACATGCATAATTTAAGAAGTCCTTTCCTCAGGAGACCAATGTTTGGACAGAAAAAGTCTCAAGGCTAGCAATCAGATCCTCCCTTCCACAATCTGTGTGGTGCCATTGCTAACTGCACGTGTCTGCAAAATGCCGGACATGGTGGAATTTGAAACTGCCCCATTTTGTGGACATGTAGGCACTCCCAAAATAGAGACAGATATCACTCTTCGAGGTCCTTCTACAGATGACCTACGTGGCATTTAAAGAGAAAATGCCTCCATTGCCATTTGCTGTATGCAGGACTAGCCGAGAGCTGGATTTAAAGGAAGGGCCAATGGTGGCCTAGCCCCTGAGCCAAGAAGGAGGAGAAAATCTCCCCTAGACAGCAAAACTGGAGATGGGCAGAACCTCTGCGTTGTTTTAGCAAATTATGCAAATCTCTTTTTTCCTGTTTATCCAACCTAAGTCTTCCCACTCCCCAACTCAGTAGATAGTATCAGCAAATACCTAGCTGCTCAGGACTCATTTCTGAGTCTTCTTTCTTTCAACCCTTCCTCTGTTGCCCGCAAGTCCACTACAAAATACCCAAATCGGAAAAGTTTGATGGGCTTCGTGCTGGGTTTTTCTCCATCTTGACTACTCTTTCCCTAGCTAGGGTCACAGTTCTCAACACTTGGCTTATAACATGTCCCTGGTTTCATTTTTGCTCTCTACAATCTAAACCTTTAGGATTAAACATCAGGTCACTCTCCTACTGAAAAGTTTCTTGCATCTTTCCCCTGCCCGTGAGGCAAAGTCTGAACTCTTTGCCCTGTCCTCCAAAGCCCTAAGCTGGCCTCTTTCTATTCTCTTTTTCATACCTCCCTCTATGCGCAGTCCATTTTCTGGTCCCCGAGCACGCAGATTTCTTCCCTGCCCCCTCCCGTAATGTCTGTTCACTGGGTGTTTCCTGTGTCTGGGGCGGCTTTGCACCAGATCTTTACGATCCACTGGTCTCAGAAGACATGTATCTTTCCCTCACCACCATTATGTCAGGACCCTTACCACGCTGACTCCCTTCAAAGTCGTGGATCAGCACCTGAAATTATACTTAAAGGCAGTTTTAAACGCATGTCTGTCATTCCCTTGCAGAAGGTAAGCTGCGGTAACAGGAGACTTGTTTCTCTCCACTCTCACACCGCCAGGACCTAGAACACCTGCTTGATGCGTGGTAGGAGCTGTTTCCTAAACGGGCGACGCAGGCTGCTGACCGCCAGGAACAACCCGGACGGCGAAAGGCGAGGGGGCTGCGGGGCCTGGCTCCTGCCGGGAGACGCGCGGCTCCCCCTCAGCCCCTTCCCCTCTCCTTCGGAAAGGCTTAGGAACAGAGGGCACTTTGCGCTCAGTTATTAAATAACGTTGTTGCGGGGAAGAAAACGCAGAGGCGGGGGTCCGCGGTGGCGTCCCGCGCGCCGCGCTTCACTTCCGGGTGAGGGGCGGCGGGGCCGAGCAGTTCCGGGGCGGGCGGCGGCGGCTGGTCCCGGGCGCGCGGAGGGCGCGGGCGGCGCGCGGGGGCTGAGGGGGCGCGAGGCGGCGGCGCGGGGACTCCGGGCCCCGGCGGCGGCCCATGGGGCGGGAGGCGTGAGGCCGCGGCCTGCCCGGGGCTCGGGGGGTGGGGGGAGCGGGGCGGGGAGATGGATAAACTGACCATCATCTCAGGATGCCTCTTTCTGGCCGCCGATATCTTCGCCATCGCCAGCATCGCCAACCCGGACTGGATCAACACCGGGGAGTCCGCGGGTGAGCGGCGGGCCGCAGGGCGGCCGAGGGCGGAGGGGCCCGGGCTGTGGAGAGGGAGGGCCAGGCGGGGGCAGCGGGACGGAGTAGCGAGCCCGGCGGCGGGGAGCGCGCTGCAGGGCCGGGGCGCGGGACCCCCGGGCGGTGTCAGTGGCCGGGCCGCCGGGATGGGGCGGGACGAGGCGGCCGCCGGGCTTGAGGGGCCGCGGAGAGCGAGCTGCGCGCGGGGTTTTTAAAGGAGAGGAGGGGACTCAAGGTGGGAGACAGGAGGAAACTGATCTGGAGGAAACTGCGAAGGAATTAGCCGGCGAGAGGCGGGGGCTGGGAGTGGGGCGGGCGGTGTGGGAGCCGGGGAGAGCCGCTGAGCTCGGGGAGCGAGTCGGAGCCGGCCCCGGGCCCCGGCCCCCGAGGCAGCTGTGCCCGCTGAGGTGCCAGGCGCCACCGGTGCTGCCTGCGCTGCGAGACAGTGTTGAAGGCTGGTGCTGGCAGCGTTGGGCGTGGAGGCCTGGGCTCGGAGCCCCCCGCCCATCCCTTGCCCGCTAGACTTCCGATTTTCCCTTTGAAGTGTATGGGCTTGTAGTTTTGCTTTATTTTAGGCCCGGGAGCTATGACAATACTAATAATAAACTTTATTTTATGGAGCATCTTTCATTCCAGCGCATCACAAAAACGCTGTAGAGACCTTAATAGTAGTTGCAAAATTAAATAACACATTAGACTTATGAGCAGCCCCACAGCCGTTCCGTGCCCGCTGTAACACTAGACTGGAGAGGCTAGGTGGTGCCCTCAGGAAAGAGGCGGGCATTTTTCCTAAGGGTATCCCAGGTGAATGCGCTGGCTCGATTTTTCGCAGCCTGGTTTAGCTCTGGGTCTGGGTCTCTCTCGGATTCTGCCCCCCTTTCTCTTCCCCTCGTGTTCTTTCTGTGCTTTCTCCCTTTTCTCCTCCCCCAGACCTGTGAGACCAGACCTTTAATTAATGTAAATAGTTGTCAGGAGAGCTGCTTAGAATTAAGAGATGATCTAGTTCTTCACTGCTTCTGAACAATTGAAGGAAGTATTGGGGAATGGGAATGTTAAGTTCTCTCCCTGAATAATGTTATAAAATGTATCACTGTGCTGTCACACTGACTTCCTAAGTATTATTGATGGTTCTGAATGTATCTTGCAACATTTCTAGCTTCAAACAAACAAAAGCAAAAAAAACTAGCTTGGACATTTGTTTCTTTCTCCCCCCTCTCTTCTCTACCCTAATACAGACCTAGTAACACAAAAACATGCTGTCAGATTTACTGGGTATTAAAATAACACTCTGAAAAATTCTGCTGCTTTTCTTTTTGTAGAGTTTTAGCAGAATTCTTAATTGTAATGAATTTGAGAAAGTGTCATGATGGTTCAGGGTCAGTGATACAATAGGCCTTGGTTCTAAAAGTGTTGGCGATTCCATGTAATTTATGCAGTTGTATGGGCAGCATCCAGCTCATTACTGTGGCTGATATTTTTATAATAGTAATTATATGTGTAGTGACTCCTTTTCTGAGACTTTCTTTGGCGCTTTACAATTTAGGTGCAGGAGGGTTTTGTAGTTCTAACAAATCCTGGTTTCTTTTGAGGCAGAATCTTGCTATGTTGTTCAGGCTGGCTTTGAACTCTTCTGTCCAGGTTGGCCTCGACTTTGGAGCAATCCTTTGACAGACTGGGTGCTGATTACAGGCATGTGCCAGCATGCCCGGCCAGAAATCATTTTTGTAAAGAAGTTATTAGTTGTAATCCTAATAGATGAACAAGTTAAAAGTACATGGAAGAGACATAATTGAGAGGGGAAACTATTACATATGTAGAAGAGAGAAGTAATGACATAGTGTTCCTGAGAAGATGGAAAAGGAACCGCCCCGGAACTGCTCCTTGTACATTCCAAAGAAAGTGAGTAAGTGGGGGTGAGGACAACTCCAATTTGGAGGCAAAGTCATTGGCTCTGAATGGCCAGTCATGGGTGAACCGTAGTCCAAGGTTTGAAGAAAGTAGAAAATGTGTGAAAATGGGAGAGATTTTGAAAAGAGAGCATGCCAGCAGAGTAGGCTTGTCTAGCAGCATTGAAGCCTTAGGGAAATCTGTGGCCATGAACATGTAGGGTGATAACCTGTCTGCCCTGCTGACCTTGTCTGGCAGTACTCGGCTCCTTTGGAACCAGCGTAGCTGAGAGAGGTGAATTTTTCACATATTCTTCAAAATGGAAAAACATTATGAATTCTGATGAAAGAGTCAGTAGGAAGTTTCACTCAGGGTTCAGGCTTGCCAGATACATGCCACAAAATGATGTTACAGCCAAGATGTTAGAGGATGAGCCAAGGTATGTTGTAGTGATAGTTCATGGGATCTCATCTGGATAAAGAGCAAAAGTGAGTAAAGGAAAGAACACATGGGTTGGGCTGCAGTAATGGTACAGTACATGATCCGTGAAGTAGTGGAACCAGTAAAACTGAAGATTGCTTGAAGTGGAAAGATACAGCAAAGAGGGATGCGGGGGATTGTAGGCGCAAGGTCCAGAGTGTAACAGTGAGGGCTCCCTTGCCATCTCAGGATACCCTTCACTTCATCTTCTGTCACTTAAAAGAGAAGTATACTAGGAAACAGTAGGAGGAGACTTTGGGGGGACATTTATATGCAAGCCATAACAACTAGGGAGAATTTAAAAGTCATATTTAACCTGTCTTCCTTACCTTAAATATGTTGTGAAATAGACTCCTTAAAATTTACAGTAGGTGTGATGATATGTTTCTTTGTTTACCATTCTACCCTTGTGCTGTGATAAAATGCACATGAGCTTTGCTTGGTATTCGATTGATCATTCACTGTATAGTTTTACTTGGGCAGAGAGATTATAGCCTTGAGTTTGAAAAAGCAAAAATAAAATAAGTTCAGCATTACATCTTCTAAATCAATGATGTAATTACAGGAAGTTCTAGTATGAGCCCAGAGGTATGAAAACTACTAGATTTATTCTAACAGCTGTACAAAAATTACTTTACCTGTCAGCAGTAAGTTAATGTGTTTACTGCAGTACCATCATTCTATAAAAGTTTTTATTGCAGCTGTGCATGGTGGTGCACACCTGTAATCCAATCACTCAGGAAGCTGAGGCAGGAAGATAACTGATTTGAAGGCAGCCTTTGCTATATAGTGAGTTCCAGGCCATCCTGAACTATATAATGAGACCCTTTCTCAAAAATCAAAACAAAAGTTTTGTCCGTGTTGTTCTGTTGACATTTTTAAACATGGATTAAAAAATATATTTAAAGTAGAATTGGAGCTGAAAGGTTTTTGCTGAAAATAGTTTGAAAACCACTGCAGTGAACTACTACATAGGGCAAGTTTTAGGACTCAGTCCAGACTTCATCACTAACTAGCTCTCGAGTTTAGCTCAAGTTCCTCACCCTCAGTGTCTGCTTTCTCTCCTGTGTGCTAAGGATAATAATAACTACATCATTGACTTCTTTTGTTGATTCCTTGTGAAACATTTAGAGTAGTGCTGTACTGAGTAGTTTCTTTTGACTGGCTCTTCAGCTAAACCTATTTTTTCCAGGTCCTTCTTGTCTTGAATAAACAATTAAATGAGACAAGCCAAAAACATTGCCAAAGGGTATTTGAAAAGTGAGGGGTGATGGAGTAACGGAAAAACAACCTCTGCAGAGCAAACTTGGGCGCAACAAAAGAGAAAAAGAGGAAATATAGAAGTACTCCTTGGTCTGAAGACACAGCGTGGGCTACTGTTCAGTCACTGGAATGGGCTCCTCTTGACAGTTGTGTCCTTGTATGTGGCCCACATCCTGTGGGAGCCCAGGAGAAGTTCCAGCTTTGCCACGCCCTACTTCTTGTATCAGGCTGAGACAGGAAATACTCAGGAAAAGTTAGGTATTGCGGTACTGGTCTTCAAGTTTATAACGGGTGTTGGAATCCCGGTTAAGCCCTAAACTTGTAACTATGAGAAATTATTCACTAACTGTTTTGGGAAATAAGGAGACGTGAAAAATGATACACCCAGGCTTAGATCAAGTCCCTTTTGGCCCTGGAGTTTTACCATCACTCCTGTAGTGTTCCTTCTCTTCCATCTCCCACTTCCATACTCTAACTTCTTAGCTTCTTAGCTTCTCCTTAAACTCCAAGGAGATGAAATATCAAACAAGACCCGAACATAGTAATTTCTAAAATCCTACCTGATAATCCAGATCATCTGTATTACTATAAGATATGGACCGTAGTTTGGATTTGGTATTTTTAGTTTGTTTTTCTTATATTGGTCCAGATACAAAAAAAGTATTTTTGTTTTATTTTTGCTTGTATGTAATAACATTTCCTGCACTTGCTCTTATAGCTTGTGGATTCTATACAAGCTTTTGCAGATGTAACGAAACATACTATTTGTATGGGGAAATTACATGGGGAAAATATTCTAATAAAGACCTTTAGAAATTTCTATTCATGCAACAAAAATATTCAACATAGGTGAATATAATGGCAAAATCACATAATTCTGCTATGCCAAGGTCAAATTTCTGCTGATTGCTCAAATTAACATCTGTGGCATTATCTTTTATTTACGTAGTGTTTTACAGTTTTTGAAGCACTGAGGTTCATTACTTGATTTGATTCTTTAGGCATTTTATATGTGACAGATGTAAAATGGTTGTTTGAACATTTCCCCCCATTTCATTGCTTTGCACATGAGATTTGAGTTTTACTGTGGCAAAGGCACCTTCAAGAAAACTTTTCTGAGGCTGAAGATTTAGCTCAGTGGTAGAGTACTTGCCTAACATTCTTTTTTTTGAGGCAGGGTCTCGCTTTTGTAGTTCATGCTGGCCCTGAGCTCATCCTTGATCTCACAGCAGTCCTCCTGCCTCTGCTTCCCAAGTGCTGGGATTACAGGCGTGAGCCACCAAGACTAGCACTGTGGTATTGTAGTACTGATAGCTGATGGGCATGAGTCACCACACCTGGTATTGTTGTATGTGGTTACTGGCGATCGAACCCAGGCCCTACAAGACAGGCATGGGAACTACTGAGCTAAATCCCTGGCCCTTGCCTACTAGCATTCTTGAGGTCCTGTGTTTGATGCAAAAAGGAAAACGCATTGAAATATTACCTATATATCATGTATTTATATTACTTTTTCTTTCTTTCAAATGGAAAATCTTTTTTTTTTTTTTTTTTTTGGCTTTTTGAGACAGGGTCTCGCTTTGTGGTTCAGGCTGGCCCTGAGCTCAGCCTCAAACTCACATCACAGCAATCCTCCTGCGTCTGCCTCCTGAGTGCTGGGATTACAGGCGTGAGCCACCGCGCCTGGCACTGTGGTATGTGGTGCTGATTGCTGCTGGGCGTGAGTCTCCATGCCCAGTAAGGTCTGTGGTTACCGGGGATCAAACCCCGGTCTTTGGCGCTTGCAAGACAGGCGCCGGAACCACTGAGCTAACTTCCTGGCCCCTCAAATGGAAAATCTTTATTGCAAAGATTCCCATCATGACACATGATGACATGTCCTCTTTTGTTTGTTTTTGAGATGGAATGTCTTTATTATTTCTGGCTGGCCTTGAGCTCTGTGTAGCCCACGCTGGCCTCTAACTCCTGCCAGTCCTCCTGTCTCAGCCTCCAGCATGCTGGAGGTGTGTGCAGGCGTGTGCCACCATGCCTGGCCTGTTTACTTATGTAAAATGGGGTTAAAATACTGCACTTTTTGGTTTTGTTTACTGTTTTGCTATGGTGGGATAATTCCCTAGCCTTTGCCCTGATGTCCATCCCGAGCATTTTCTTTTTTTTTTAGAGACAGGTCTTGCTGTGGAGCGAAGTTGCCCAGGCTGGACTCAGACTTGGCATCCTTGTGCCTCAGTCTCACAGAGTGCCGGGATGCAGGTTGTGCCACTATACCTAGCTGTTTTGTATAAATTTCTTAATGTACTGTGACACTTTGCTTGTCCCTAATGAGACAACGTTTTGTGGGAAAACATACAGTGTTAATTTTAATGTGATTAATAGTTAAGCAGAGCAGCTTCTGACCCACAGACCCCTTCGTGGAGCATCATTCCCTTATAGGGCTTTAGTGATCATTTAGAATTATGCCATCTTAACTCATCCTGAGTGGATTTGCCTGGTGGGTGTTTTTGTACCCTCACCCCAAAGTCTCCCAGAAGAGCTACATCCCCAACCAAATTTATTTTTTATTTTAAGACGAAGTCTTGCCGAGTTACGAGACTGGGCTCAGACCTGTGATCCTGTCACTTTTGCGTCCCGGCACGCTGGGATTCTCCGCATTTGCCGCCCTGCCCCGTTCACTTGGTTTTCTTTATGACGAGTGGTAGGTGTTTACTGACTTCTCCTTCAAGTACATGAAAGCACTTCTCCCACATTAGTCTAATCACAGCCTCTGTATAGAGCGGGTATGGTAATTTAAGTTTACTTGTATTCATTACTAAAAATATTTTTTTTTTCTTCCTTTTTAAATTGTTCAGATGGGATTTTAGTGTTTAAAGAGCCTCAGAGGCTGACATACTCTCCCTTGCTTGTATTTTGAGCTATTTGAGAAAGAAAAAGAGTAAAGAAGTTGGGGCCAAAATATTGTTTTGTTACACATAAAGCAGATACTGGATTTGTCTTTGTAATGTGGTTTGTATTTTGGGGGCCAAGCAACATACTCTGACTGGACCTTGAAGTTGAATAGACTTCACTGTCCAGTCCCAAGGAGAGCTGGGGACCTGTACTTATAGGACTTCCATTGTGAGAGATGGGTGCTCCCCAAAGCAGAAGTTGAGCCTCAGTGCTCAGATGTTTTTCCTAAACTGCCAGTCAGGCTACTCCTCTCAACTTGGGAAGGACTGAGTGGGGGACACAGATAAGCCAGGAATACTGTGCTACAGGGTTCTCTCCTCTCCCTGCCTACTATCCGTCCTTTGTAGGTAGTAAAATTAGAAGTAGGGAAAAGCCCCACCTGTTTTACCCAAGAAGATGGTTGGCACTTTGTGAGGAAGTTTCTTTTTTCCTCAGGTCTAAAGATTGGCACTTGAGTATCAATAAAACAGTTTTCATAGAGGCATGGGGATTGGTACCTGGGGAAGTGATGCACTTAATCTGCATGAAGGAGAGGTGCTGTTTCCTGTTCTGCTTCCTGCTACTGTCTCCTCTCAGGAAATCGTGGTAAACCTCACCTAGGGGTCTGTGTGCGTGACGTTATCTCATAATGGTTGAAGAAGCACAAGTGGACCCTAGCTTACCAGTCGGGGCCTTGGTTTAAAACATTACAATTATGAGCTGCCTAGGCAGGCTCGTTTGTTAAATACTGGAAAATTATTAAATAATATTCCATTTGTTTTGCACCATGAAAGCTTCAGCTATCACGGATGTGCTTTGGCGTGAAAGAGCTCGAACATCAGTTAAACAAGAACTTCATTTTCTTAATCATTTTTGGAATTACTTGTAAAGGTCTGAATTTGATTGCCTAGGAGGTCACAAGTTTCGAGGTTGTGTTGTCCTTTAAAACGTCAACAAATTTTTTTCATTAGCCTTTTGAAGTTTTTTCCCAGTGAATTTCTTTTGTAAAGACAATTTTACCACGATATATGCATAACTATCCAATTCCTGTAAAGTACATAATTCAGTGTTCTTTTTACGATGTTGACAAAGTTGTATACCACTGTCACCACAGTCAATTTTAGAATATTTTCATTAGTCTAAAAAGCAACTCCACACCACGTAGCCTCCTAACGAAAGGCAGTCACTAATCTACCTGTCAGTAGATTTGCCTTTTCCTATTCTGGATATGTCAGGTGATGGAATCTGTAGTATTATGCCTGATTTCTCTTGTTTAGTATAATGTTTTCACATTTTATCCATGTTAGTTTTTTTGTTTTGTTTTGTTTTTGAGACACGTTCTTACTGGGCAGGCAGTCCAGGCTGGCTTTCAACTCACTATGTTGACCAAGCTGGCCTCAAATTACAGTGATTCTTCTGCCTCAGCCTCCAGAATGCTGAGACTGCCAGTGTATGCCACGACATCTGGCAGGATGTACTTCTTTTTATTGCTGAATAATAAATATTCCACTGTAGGTTGAAATCACATTTTATTTATACATTCATCAGTTGGTGGAAACCTGTACCAGTAATTTTTTTTTTTTTTTTTTGAGACAGGGTCTCACAGTACTTCAGGCTTGCCCTGAGCTCAGCCCCAAACTCAGCAATCTTCCTGCCTCTGCCTCCCAAGTGCTGGGATTGCTGGGATTACAGGCATGAGCCACCACACCAGGCTCTGTGGGATACTGGTTGCTGCTGGGTGTGAGTCTCCACACCCGGTGTGGTTACCATGGCCCTACCAGTGATTTCTTTAACTTCTGAGAATAGAATTCCCTAATGATAAAGTGATATAAAGACTTTTTAAAATTTCATTTATTTATTTATTTTGAGACAAGGTCTCACTTTGTAGTTCAGGCTGGCTCTGAGCTCAGCATCAAACTCATATCACAGCAGTCCTCCTGCCTCTGCCTCCCAAGTGCTGGGATTACAGGTGTGAGCCACCACGCCCAGCATTGTGGTATGTGGTATTGATTGCTGCTTGGTATGAGTCTCCATGCCCAGTATTATATGTGGTTACCAGGATCGAACCTGGGCCCTTGCACTTGCAAGACAGGCGCAGAACCACTGAGCTAAATCCCTGGCACAAAATTTTATTTTTTAATAGGTGACATTATTGGTATTTATTTCAGCCTTCAAGTAATAGGAACTCTAAACAAAAAGAGTAGCCTTGAGCCAGGGATTTAGCTCAGTGGTTCTGGTGTCTGCCTGGCAAGCACAAGGTCCCAGTACCACATATCACAGTGCTAGGCATGGTGGCTCACTCTTGTAATCCCAGCCCTCGGGAGGCAGAGGCAGGAGGTTGCTGTGAGTTCAGGGCTAGCCTATGCTACATAGTGAGTTCAGCCTGAACTACAAAGTGAGACCTATCTCAAAAAAAAAAACAACAAAAACAGTCTTTATAGTATTCATGGGATATGCTTAAAGCTTGAAATCATTCGATACTAAATTTCACACATAGGCCAGATTTACCAAGAGGAGATTAAGTTCCTGGACAAAGCATTAATTTTTCCTTTACAATTTTTGTTTCAGAAGTTGTCTCTTTTTACTGTTACCAACAGTGAGATAATCCCTTCAGGCTGAAGGATATATGTGAGTAGACCTAAAAGTTTTTGTTAGGATTAAGGATATTACAGAGGCATAAGCAAATGTAAATCACTAGAAGAATAAAATTTAGAAAGATAAATTAAAGAGAGATGAGTAGTGGTATATTCATTTGGCTCACAGTAATTATTGAGTCTGCTGGTACTTAGATGTCAGAGCGCCTTTTACAGTTGACACAGTAGTTGTCACGGACGTCCATCTTCCCTGCCCAGCTCAGTGTGACTGGAAACCTCCTTTCCTGATGAATAGTGGGTTTGTATTGGAATCACACTAATAAGAGGATTTAACAGGATGTGCTGTCAGATACATTGTATTCCCTGTTTATTAGCTTTATGGTTTAAAGTGTGTAACTTGATTTCTTAGCTGTAAAATGGAGATGATGTACTTAAATAGTAGTTTGATGAAATAAAGTAGGATATATGAAAGATTAATACATTCCCTGATACATAGTAAATGCTTGAATGTTAATCATAATTATTATTGATTATACAGAAGGTCAAAACATCTTAGTTTTCCAGTGTTTTTCTTTTGTATTATCTGTCTTATTTATATACTACCTTATTTCAAAAAGAGATTTAAGGCAACGTAGTGTGTCTGTAGTTGAATGTTTGTGAATCCCAGCTGGGCCAATACGGGCAGAGAGACTGCACAGTCAGTTGCAGGGTAATAAAGACTTAATGGGACACGTGGAAGTATCTTTCTGGAGGAGATGAGAGGTTTCCTAAGTGAAGGCAGCCTAGCACAGTAGAGAGGGTGCACAGGTTAGTGTGGGGGCAAACCAAGAAGTTCCAGTGGCACTATTAGCTATGTCATTGATCTTACACACTTGAAAGATTTTGTTCATAAAAATCACATCGTTCAGAGCTAATTAAGACTTCTTTTAGCACTTCTCATACTTTTGCAGCTTCAGACACTTAACTTCCTGTTCTTTTTTAGGTTAAAGAGTATTAACCACAGAGGTTTGGAAGTTTAGTTCAGAATTTTTTAAAAATTTATTTTATTGGTACGTTATGAGCACATTCAACATTCAAGGTTTGTACCAGTAAGTTCAGAAATTATTTTTAAAGGAATATATCTAAGAGTTGGAAGTCTGTAAAGCTTTACAGTCAGAATATCAAGAGTCAGTTTGTCTCACCTCAAAGTTTGAAAATCAGTTTGAAATATATGAGGTAAACAGTATAATTGAAGAGTAAGTTTAGTTTACGGAATAAAATTGTAGTTCTGATTAACTGCTGCAATAAAGATGTGAGTTTGTTTTTCCTGTAGCTCATTTCAATGTATGCATAACCAGTGGTCCATCTTACAGAATTAAATGGAAATTGGGCAAATGAAATGTTACTCTTTATGAAAGCAATATTGTTGAATTATAAGTAAAAGCTTAATCAAGCAATTTAAATGGATAATTATTTATGTACTGACATTATTTTATATATTTTTACAGAAGACTAGGTTGAACTATGACAGCAGTGACAGGATAGAGGAATAGATTTCATATGTACAGCTTTCTCTATTTGTGATGATTTATGTAAACAGTATAAACATAGCATTCATATCTCCTTTTGTTATCAAAATGTTTTATGTTCAAACTCTAAAACTCCATATTTTTCCCCCAGTATTTTCTAAAATTTCTTATGCAACTAAGCAGCTAGCTCCTAAAAAGTTTAATAATTACAATACTTGCTTGATCTGATAACAAATAGGGAGTAGTGGTTATTTAGAAGTTCCTGGATTGCTGGGAATGGTGGCTTATGCCTGTAATCCTAGCCCTCAGGAGGCAGAGACAGGAGAACGGCTGTGAGTTTGAGGCCAGTCTGGGCTAAATAGTGAGTTCAAGAACAGCCAGACTGGCAAGACTATCTCAAAAAAAAAAAATTCCTGGATCAGAATCATTTTTCAATAATGTATCTATGTAAACCTCACTCTGTATTCTCTTGTTAATTGTAAGTTACACAGAGGAGAATCTTGGCTAAATATTTGGTGAGCAAACAATGTGATATTCTTTTTTTGTTGGTTTATTTTAGAAATCACATTCATATGAAGAAATCTGTGCCTGTAGCATGATATATCTTGCTTCTTTTTTCCCCATTCTCTTTCATTCCCTTCAACTCCTCTTCCCCTCCTTATTTATAAAGGTTTTGTTGCCACTGTTTTCCTTCTATTCTCTTTTCCTGTCCCTTCCCTCCTTTCTCTCTTTCCCTTCCCTTGTTCTCTTTCTCATTAGAACATTTTCTTCCCATTTCTCAATATCTGTTATATATTTTGGTCCTTATTTATATTTTAGGTTTCACACACTAGAGAAACAATGTGGTATTTAAACATATGTGTCTGATTTATTTCACTTAAGAGTCTGGTCTGAAGGTGCATCCATTTAGCTACCAGTATCTTAAGCTTATCCTTATTTATGGCAGAATAGTATTCCGTTGTGTAAAAAACTCCCACATCTTCTTTATCCATTTACTAGTTGATGAGCAGTTGGACTTTTTCCAGGATTTAGCCGTTGCAAACTGTGCCACTGTAAACATGAGTGTACATATATTGCTATGGTATACTTTTTTTTTGGTACTAGGGATTGCACTCATGAGAGGCAGGTGCAATGACACTGAGCTAAATCCCCAGCCCTCTGGTATGCTTTTAATTATTTTTTGGGAAGATACCAAAAGGGGGAATAAATGGAATCCTTTATTTCTAGTTTTTTTTTTTTTTTTAAGGTTTTTTGAGACAGGGTCTCGCTTTGTGGTTCAGGCTGGCCCTGAGCTCAGCCTCAAACTGACATCACAGCAATCCTCCTGCCTCTGCCTCCCGAGTGCTGGGATTACAGGCGTGAGCCACCATGCCCGGCACTATTATGTGGTATTGGTTGCCGCTGGGGTGAGTCTCCACACCCAGTATTGTTATGTGGTTACCGGGGATCGAACCCGGGTCCTTGCGCTTGCAAGACAGGCGCCGGAACCACTGAGCTATATCCCCGGCCCTTTATTTCTAGTTTTTTGAGGAATCTGTACACTGATTTCCACAATGATTGCTCCAGTCTTCACTCCCACCAGCAGTGGAGAAGGGTTCTTTTTCCCCACAGCTCTGCTAGCATTTGTTATTGGTTGCTTTCTTGATAATAGCCATTCTTTCTGGAGTGAGATGGAATCCCAGTGTTGTTTTAATTTGTGTCTTACAAATTACTAATGATGTTGAACATTTTTTAATATATTTATTTGCCATTTCTACGAGGCCAACCTTAAACAGCAATCCTCCTGCCACTGCCTCCCGAGTGCTGGGATTATAGGCATGAGTCACCATGCCCGGCATTGTGGTATGTGGTTACCAAGGATCAAACTCAGGACCTTGTGCTTGCTAGGCAGATGCCGGAACCACTGAGTTAAATCCCTGGCTGTTTCTACTTCTTCATCTCATTTCAGATGCCCATTTTAAATTTTGAGAGTCTTTGATTTTTTATATCCTTTAGATTTTCTGGATATTAGTCCTTTGTCTGAGGAACAGCTGGCAATTTTTTTTTTCTTCTCTGGGGGTTGTCTCTTCATTCTCTTGGTGGTTTCTTTTGCTGTACAAAAGGTTTTCTGAAACATGAGATCCCAGTTGTTGATTCTTTGTGATATTTCCAGTGGGGTTGGGGTTTTATTCATAAAGTCTTTGCCTACACCAATGTCCTGAAGAGTTTACCTGTTCTGTCTTCTAGTAGACTTAGTGTTTATTTTAATATTTAGATTTTTTTTTTTTGAGACAGGGTCTCGCTTTGTAGTTCAGGCTGGCCCTGAGCTCAGCCTCCAACTCACATCACAGCAATCCTCCTGCCTCTGCCTCCTGAGTGCTGGGATTACAGGTGTGAGCCACTACGCCTGGTGCTGTGGTATGTGGTACTGATTGCTGCTAGGCGTGAGTCTCCACGCCCAGTATTGTACGTGGTAGCGGGGGAATTGAACCCGGGCCCTTGTGCTTGCAAGACAGGCAACGGAGCCACTGAGCTAAATCCCCAGCCTGGTCCTTCTCTGGTTTTGACATTCAGATAATGCTTCTTCCAGGAATGCATTTGGGAGTATTGCTTTCCTTTCAGTTTCATTGACGAGGTTGAATAGCAGAATTAGGTTGTCTCTAAATTTCTTGCAGAATTCAGCAGTGAATTTGTCAGGGCCTGGACTTTTCTTTGTTGGTAGTTTTCATTACATCTTCAATGTCATTGGCTGATACTGGTTCATTTAGAATTTTAGTATCTTCTTGAGTAAACTTTGATAACTTATATGTATTTAGGAATCTGTTCATTTCCCCTGTGTTTTCCATCTGACTAAAATACAGGTTCTTGAGGTAGGTATTGATGATCTTCTGGATTTCTGCAGGATCTGTTGTGATTTCACCCCTTTCATTCCCAAATGCATGGGTTTGAGTCTTGTTTTGTTCTTCCTCCCTCCTTTCCTTCCTGCCTCTCCCTTTCTCTTTCTTTCTTCCTCCCTCCCTCCCTTTCTCTCTCTCTCTCTCTTTCCTTCATTTTTTTAGAAAGGGTCTCGCTTTGTAGTTCAGGCTGGTCCTGAGCTCGGCTTTAAACTCAGCAATCCTTCTGCCCCTACCTTCCAAGTGCTGGATTTACAGGCATGAGCCACCACGCCCAGCACTATGGTATGTAGTACTTACTGATTGCTTGGGGGTGTGAGTTACCATGCTGGCAATGTTGTAGGTGGTTACTGGGCCCTTACACTTACAAGACAGGTACTGGAACCACTGAGCTAAATGCCCATCTTCCTTTTTTGATTTTTTTGAGACAGGGTCTTACTATGTAGTTCAGGCTGGCCCTGAACTCACCATGTAGTCCAGGCAAGCCTTCAACTTGCCTCTGCCTTCTGAATGCAGGAATTACTGATGTGTACCAACATGCTCACTGGTCTTCTCTTTTTTTGATAAAGTTTGACTAAGGGTTTGTTAATTTTATTTAACCTTTCAAAGAACCAACATTTTGATTCATTTATTCTTTATATTTTCTTAGTCTCCACTGCATTAATTTCTGCTCTGATTTTTTAATTTCTTCCCTAGTATGAGCTTTGGGCTTGACTTGGTTTTGTTTTTCTAGTAGCTTGTGGTTGAACATTGGGTTTTTTATTTGAGCTTATTCTGTTCTTCTGATATGAGAATTTACCACTATAAATTACTCTTGTAGGACTGCTTTCATTGTATCCCATAAATTATGGTCTCTCGTATTGTCATTTATTGTAAAAACTGTCTAATTTCTTCTTAAATTTTATCTGTGACCTATTGGTTGTACAGGAAGGTGTCACTCAATTTCCATGTGTTTATGAAATTTTTGTGATTTCTTTTGCCATCAATTTCCAGTTTTGTTGCATGTGGTCTATTCTAAAGAATGTCCTATGTGTCTGAGAAGAATATATTTTTTGATCTTGTAGGCTAGAACACTGTAGAAGACATATAGCAAGTCCATTTGTTCAGAAGTTTGGTTTTGAGATTCTGAGATTTCTTTGTTGATTTTTTTTCTTGTCTAGTTGATCTATCTGTCACGGTGGGATATTAAGGTCCCCCATTTCAGTTGTATTAGTGATTATTTGATTTTTCATGTCTGTTATTGTTTTATGCAGTTGGGTGTGCTGGCATTTGGTGCATATATTTAATGATTGTTATTTCTTCCTACACTGTTCCCTTTACAAGGATATAGTGATCTTTTTGACTCTTAATCAGCTGTACCTTGTCTGCAGATAGAATAGCTGTCCCTGCTTTTTCCAGGTTCCTGGTAAATGTAATGTTGTTTTCTATCTTTTGACTTCAGTCTATTAATTTCCTTTTTATTTATGTATTTCTTATATACAGTGTATTGTTATATCTTGCTTCTTAATCCATTTTGCCAGTCTATTTCTTTTGATTAGTGAATGGAGACCATTTACATTGATGGTTATAACTGGTAAGTACTAACTAATCCTTGTCATGTTATTTTCCTTGTGTTGGTTCTCTTTCTCCCCCTATGTTCAGTTACTTACCTGCCTGGTACATTCATTCTTTTGGAGTTCATGGGTTATAGTCTTTGTTATCTCTTTTTAGAATGTTCTTTAGAACATTTTGGAGTGCTGGTTTGATGGTTATAAATTTCTTCAGGTGTTTTTGTCATGGGAGTATCTTATTTCTTCAATGTATTTTAAAAATTTATTTATTTATTTTTCGTGGTACTGCAGATCAAACTTGAGCCCTTTTGCTTCCAACATAGGCACTGTGCCACTTGAGTTAAATCCCTTATTTCTTCAATTCTGAAAAATAGTTTTGCAGGGTACCTCAACCTGGCTTGGAGGTAGTTTTCTTTTAGGGCTTCAAGCTTTTATTGACTTGAGAGTTAATATTCAGAAGTTGGCAATGATTCTGGGATTTACCTTATAGGTGGTTTGTTTCTTTTTTTTCTGACAGCTTTTAAAATTCTATTGTGCCAATTTTTGCAATTATATGCCATGGTGTAGATTTTTTTTATTATTATAGCTAATTGGAGGTCTGTATGCCTCACTTATTTGTCATTTTTTTTTTACATTTTTGCCATGACTTCTGTATAACAGGTTTTTTATGTCATTTGTGCTATCCTGCTTTTTCACTTGACTTTGAGCAATCTGATGTTATTCTTTGCATCATCTAGCAGCTGTTGGATTTTTAATGGTCCCTTGTTATTTTTAAGAAATCTTTCTTTCCCTGATCTCTATCCACAATCCTGTCTTCTGTATCTGATATTCTTTCCTCACATTGGCTCATTCTGCTGCATAAATCTCCTGGATATGTTTGAATCTGTTTCATGGGTTCCATTTCTTTTCTTTATTGGACATTCTTGGTTTCCATCCTTTTCCTAAGCTTCTCTGTTTTGCATCTGTGTCTGCTGTGCAGTCTCTAACTTGGTCTTCTTTCTGGTCACCATCTCCATAGTTATTTCTGTTGTTATTTTTCCTAGAGCCTCGTTCATCTGCTTTGTTACTTCCACTGTTAGCACTTCAGAGAGTTCAGGGGGTGGCTTAAAATTGTTCCCCATTATTTCCCCCTAGGTTTGCCTCAGGGAGCTGAAAGTCCAGGGTTGCATCTTAAGTGTCCTCTCATTTTCTTTATTTTAATCTGAAGTGGATGCTTATAAATTGGGTATGGCAAGTTGCTTTATTGCTTGTATTTAACACTCTTAGGAAATGACTACTTCCCAAGAGATACCTTCCAAGAGTATCTGGCATTTAGGTTTTTGAGTCTGTTGCAAGATCTTACCTCCTTGGTTTACTGGGGCTGAGAAGTTGCTGCCTATTTTGCCTAGACCCTGGTTCTAGGCACTGGCCTATAGTATTGTTTATGACTGTTAGGCAATCAGTCTTAACATACCAGGAAGAACTACTAATTAGAACAGTTATGTCACCTTGCTAAGACAATATAATGAGCAATAACAATAATATCAAGTACAGCCTAGGAAATGACAAACAATGGCTACTGTTATTTACTTGCCACCCTTTAACTGTATGAACTGTTTTGTTTTTGTTTTTTTAGGTTTTTTGAGACAGGGTCTCACTTTGTGGTTCAGGCTGGCCCCGAGCTCAGCCTCCAACTCACATCACAGCAATCCTCCTGCCTCTGCCTCCCGAGTGCTGGGATTACAGGCGTGAGCCACCACGCCCGGCACTGTGGTATGTGTATGAACTGTTTTTGTGGTTATATAACAAAATCTAAAACAAGCCAGAGGTCGAGGATTTAGCTTAGTGGTTTGGGCATCTGTCTTGCAAGCCCAAGGCCCTGAGTTCAATCTGGTAAACACATACAACAATGCCAGGCGTGGAGACTCATGCCCACTGGTAATCAGTACCACATACCAGAGTGCCAGGTGTGGTGGCTCAGGCCTGTAATCCCAGCACTCAAGAGGGATTGCTGAGTTTGAGGTTTGCCTGGGCTTCATAGTGAGTTCAGGGCCAGCCTGAACAACAGAGTGAGTCCCTTTCTCAAAAAAAAAGCCACTAGCATTGTATGTTATATATTGTGAAATAGAAAATGCTCAATGTAAAATAAGGTGAAAGGGGACATTGTTGAGATTGTAACAAAAAAGTAAGGAAACAAATTTTATATATATGGGGGGGTGGTAGGGTGGGTGGGGCTATGGGAAAAAATGAGAATTAAGTTGTGTCTTATACTGGTACAAATCCCCATTATGGAGTG
>PVIR01004270.1:68626-80948 GCA_004026965.1 Petromus typicus | reverse complement strand
CCAGTCACAGAAAACACGTATTCAATTAAGAGAAAGAAATAAAAGGCATTCCAATCAGAAAGGAATAAATAAAATCAGCTCTATATGCAGACAATAATAACTTATCCCTAGAAAACCCTGAAAGATTCCACTAAAAAACTTTTAGAACTAATAAACTAATCCAGTAAAATGAAACAAAATACAAAAATCAAAATTTATTTGCATGACCAGTCCAAAAATGCAATCAAAGAAAAAGTCTCATTTACAATAGCTTAAAAATGTTAATATTGTGGAATAAATTTAGCCAAGGTGATGAAAAAGCTGATGATGAATATTAGAAAACACTGATAAAGGAAACTGAAGATACAAGTTGATGGGGCAATGTTTATATCCATGAACGCAAAGATTAATATTTTTAAACATTATGATACTGGGACAAACATAGAATCTGGATGAATGGATTATACTAAATATTTAAAGATGTCCATACCACGCAAATTGATCTAGAAACTCAATAAAATCCCTATCAAAATTTTAATGATTTTTTCTTTCAGAAATAAGCAAACATAGTACTGAAATCCTTGTGGCACTACAAAAGCCCAAATAACCTGAAATAATAGTTTTAAAGAATATAATCTTAAATAGAAAACACAAGAAAGGATATTTTTTAGTAATTTCTTGACATAGAATTATGCAAATTGTCCAATGACAGATAATCAAATCATGGTCCATCTGTACAATGAAATATAGTTCATCAATAAAAATCAAATGAATTAACTTATGATAAACTCATTGTGAAAAATGTTCAAATTATTCTGAGCAATTTTTTTTAAAATGATCGTAAAATATTATTTCATTTATGAAAGCTCTAGAACACAGGATTAATAAATAGTGAGAGAAAGTCCTCAGCAATTTCCTCGCCATCTTGTCTCTGGCAAAATGGATAAAAACACATACTGGAGAAGAGACAGCCTCTATAGTGCAAGGCATGGGGAATGGAGGAGGAGGAGGAAGAGAGGACCTACAAAGATAAATGAAAACTTGTGATGGTGATTGTTATGGTTTTATCTCCAGGCCCTCTGAAACCTCTTAAACTCATAGTGGGTAGGGCCCTGTGGAGATGGCTGAAAGATGGGTTTGTGATATTGTGGTTAACAGTGTACAATAGCTGCATTGCAAGAGAGCTCCCATAGTTCTAGGTGTGGATGATGCGAAGGCCTAGTTTGGTTGGCTAATAATACCCAAAAGGGTTGTGGCTTGAATGGGATAAAAGGAAAAGGGAGACTTGCTATGTTAGTGTTAGCTGATTTGCTGTTTCCTGGCTGCCATGACAAGAACTGCTTCTCCCCTGTGATTTCCCTGGATCCAGACTGCAACTTCTAAACGGTGAGCCAGAATGAGCCTTCCCTCCTTTAACTTGTGGATGTCAGCAATGAGAAAAGTACTTAGACAGTGATGGAAATGAACACAATCTTGACTGTGGATGTGGTTTAATAATGTAAGCATGTGTTTTTGCCTTAAATTATACACTAATTGGTACACTTTTGTTAGTTACTGTAATTTTAAAAATTGATTATATTGGTGTATTTTATATACATATCCTGATCACACTCGACAATGAGAATCTGTAGAAGGACATGACATAAATTAATTTTCATTTTCTCCCATACCCTTGCCCACCCTACCACCTGCCTGCCTCCTATCTACACAAGCTTTGCTTCATTTCTTTAACCATCAAACTTAGCTTTCAAATGCTTTGTTTTTCTCAAGGTCTCTAGAACATTAAATCTTCCCAAGGCCAAAATAACTGCATACATAGAAAGCATGAAAATCTTCACCTGGCACCTAAAGCCCTAAAACATATACAAGATCTTCCTTCTTTCCTTTAGGAGAATAGAATCACAGTTGATAGGGAAGATTAGCAAAGAAGTTAATGACACCCGAGGCAAGAAAAAAGGATCCAAATAAAATCAAACAGCTGAATTTAAGCCTCTTTACCATTGTCACAGTGTCAGGTCTGTGCATCAGAATGACTGGAATTTTATCAAGGCAAAAACTGCTCAAGACACCTCAGGAAAATGATTATCAGTGGGGTTATGAGATATAAAGATGACTGGAGGGTTGATCCTTATAGATATTTCAGCAGTTTCATCCTTAGACGGGACTCTGAAAGTGTGGAAACTCCAAAACATCTACTTCACATAAAATCACTGGCTACAAAATATTCTGGGCTTTATTTTAGTTAGGTTTCATATCTGCTCTCACAGGTTATAAAAGAAATTATCATGAAAAACAGATAGTCAAGTAAAAAATACCTGTCAATGTACAAAAGTTAATTTCTCAAACATTTGTACCACTGTCTTCCAAAGGAAATCATTGATCTAGCTATGTGTGCAGTAGAAAGAAATTTATTTAAAAAGAAAAATATAGCTCCAGTATGAAAATCAATGTATTGAGAAGAAAAATGGACTCACACACACTTTACAGATATTCTACTAACAGGGAGCTAGATGACAATTGAATTTCAGTGAAATCCAACTATGATGAGAAAATGAAATCACTTCTTCATGCACTTTAATTTCAAAGAAGAATGTCTTGAGGGAAAAGCTTCTGTAATTTTAATTCTATCCATGATGCAGAAAAATAGTCTAAGATTTTTTTTTAAATGATCTCCTGACTTAGGATAAATAAAATAGCATATCATACATCTTCCATAAAATAAAATTATCCTCCAGATTCAGAACTATCTTCATACACATTAATTCATTAGCTCCAAAAGATGTTTGCTTGTTTGCTCCAGTTTAAAAAAAGACAATTAATGTCCTCATACTTAGTAACATCACTGTCATGGTGAGTACAGTTAGTACTGCAGCACAGAAGTTGATGTGTTTTCTCACATGTGTTTGGAGAAATAATGTTAACCTATTGCATCTATAATAGAAAATGCAGCATCTGATTTGACTACAAAAGCTACAATTAAAAAAATCATGCATGAAGAAAAGACATCGATGAAAGATCTTTATCATATAAAGAGTTTCAAATTCAGGAAGTATCATTAAGGGCAAAAACATAATTTTTGAAGTTAGAAAAGCCTGAATTCTAAATTATCTTTACTCTCTGAGAAGATATGAATAGTAAATTGAGCCAGGACACAGTCATTTTAAGGTCCATGGAATGGGGCTGAAGAGAGTAATGAAACTGTAGTAGGAATAGGTAAAATCTTAGTCACTATAAGTCCTGTAAGTTACCTGCAAAAGTAGGAAGTTAGTTGTTATCTTAAGAAAACTCTGGGAATGATTCTAGCAACTGGAGTGGAAGAAATGTCAAGGACTCATATGATTTTAGAAGAAAGAGTGCCTCAGTCATTTTTCTCATTTTTGAGATAAAATGCTCAAAATATAAAGTTAAAGGAAGCAAGGTTTATCTCTGTGTAGAGTTTATAGAGGCTTCAGTCCACATTTACTAGCTCCAGAGCAGTGAGGCATGGCGATGGGTCATCACATAGGAGAAACAATCCATGGCAAAGCAGGGCAGGCAGTAAGCAGAAAAGCAGCCAACAATCAGCAGCAGGAAGCAGCAATAGCAGCAGCCCCTTGTATTCCCCATATTTCATTCAAGTTACCTGTGAAGTGATCAAACTCATACCCAGAGTGAGGTTTCCTTAATTCAAAAATTGCACCTTTAATCTTAAATTCCAGAATCCCACTCTAGATCCATCCACATGTAAAAATCCCCACCTATGATGGTGTGAGGCTTAGGGGGACATCTAAACACAAGCTACAACAAAGAGGTAAATTTAAATATAATCAGGCTTTCATATCAGTGGGTTCTTAATCTCTAGTTTCAACCAAGTTAAGATTGAAAACGTTCAAAAAAAAAAAAAGTACCTGAAAAGAATATGAGAATATTTTTCTTCTCATCATCCTCTAAACAATATAGTAAGCCAAATATTCAAATAGCATTCACATTATGTTTGGCATCTTAAAAAATTTAGAAATTACTTAGAGTATAGGTGAAGGTAAGTGTAGGTCAAACATTTACTTACATGAGGGGCATGAGCATCTACAGACTTGTGTTCCTGAGGATCCTGGAGCTACTTTCTGGGGATACTGGGGGCTGCCTGATCTGTAGGCATGGGGAGCGGGAATCCAGGAAGAGAGGGGGCTATAGCAAACTGACAAGAGGAGATACTAGGCTTGATCTTAGAAGCAGGAAATTGGTGATCTGGAAGCTCATTGCTTATAAGGGGCTGTAAGGTATGGGTAGAAAATATTACTGAAAATAAGGAATAGGACACTTCTTTTCTTATTTTAGATGCTATTTAATGACTTAAAGTGAACCTAGGATTCCATATCACCCTGAAAGTAGCTGAGATCTAAATACATATAAATACATATCTAAGGGAGTAGGGAAATAGGAGCTGTTAAAAAGAGATAATGTTGGGCTGGGGATTTAGCTCAGTGATTCTGGCTTCAAACCCCGGTAACCAATGTTGGGATTGTAACAAAAAAGTAAGGAAACAAATTTTATGTATATGGGGGGTGGTAGGGTGGGTAGGGCTATGGGAAAAAATGAGAATTAAGTTGTGTCTTATACTGGTACAAATCCCCATTATGGAGTGCAATCATGATGTGTATATTTAATGTACCAATAAAGATTTTAAAAAACCTAAAAAAAAAAAAAAAAAAGAGAGAGATAATGTTGGGAAAAATAAAACTTGTCATTTTTATTTGTAGCCCACTGCTTGTGCATGTAGTTTAACATATAAACTACACAGATAATTTTTTCCAAGTTATTCAGCTTCACTCTTTCAAATGATTTTCTGAATTTCATTTTTATTCTTATTAGCTCCCTATCCCCTTTATGTTCCTTTCCCTTTTGCTTTTCTCCTGAACCCAATTCTTTGCTGCTGTTGTTGTTGTTTTTCAATTTTCTGAGGCAGCAGGAGAATAACTGTCTCAAAAGTCTTGCAAACATTGCTCATGGAATTTGGCAAAAAAATCTTTCAAGTGGACTTATTTTTTTAATCCCTCTAGAAATATACTAACAAATATCAATGATACAGAATTTATAGAAATAAAATAATTTGAAAAGTAAAAAATATTATGGCATCCATTCTGGAATAAATCAATAAGCTAACCATGCTTAGATAGTAATGGTGAACACTTCTTATGAACATCCTGACTAGGAGAGAAAAAAAAATCTGCTTTTAACATTGTGTTTTGGCTTGTATTTAGATATTTTGCCAAAGTCTCATGAACTCATAGTCAGGGCTTTTTAGAGCTGGCTAGATCCAGGGCATGTAATATTGGAACTAAGCGTGTGGTATAAAATTAATTCATTCATTGGAATTAGCATAGTTCTGAATGTGGGTAATAGGAGCCCCACACTGAATGTGGGTGGTATTACTCAATGGGCTTGTAGCCTAGATGGAGTACAAAGAGGAAGAAGAAAGGTAGATTTGCTGCTGTTGTTTGGTGTTTGCTGCATTCTATCTGACAAGCTATGAACCATTTCTCCTCTGTGATGTCCTCCTGCCTTGGAGCCACCAGACTATGGACTGAAACCTCTACAAATTATAAGGTATAATAGACCTATTCTCCTTTGGGTGGGTAATTTAGCTCAGGAACAAGAAAAGGTACACTGTGATGAATAAAGCAGCAAATGAAGAATCTAAAGCAGCTTTCTGTACATATTCCATTAAAAGATAATGGTCAACATTTTCAAGAAGTGTATTTCAATAAAATGTCAATAATTATCTATGAAAACACTTTAATGTACAAATGAGCAGTACAACTCACTTCAAAAGAATTTAAAATTATTTACTACATTTAGTTACCCTTATATTTAATAAAATGACAGTAAAACCTTTTTATGAAACCAAGAATAACAAAAAGTTGCCATTATTGTCATTATTATTTAAAATTGATTGAGGTAGTCAATAAAATGTGAAGAAAGAAATACTGTACATAGGTAAATAGATCATTCTCAAGGGGAATAGGATCAAGAAAGGAAGTAGGAAGGGAAGAAAAGGGTAGAGAATAAAACAAAATGGAATTGTGATATTTCACACACATGTACCAGCTCCACCCAATGAATATAAATATGATGCACTGTAAGCACTGACTAATACACAAATAAGAACTTCAGAAATAAAATTTGGGGATAATTTATTGAAAATAATGAAACAAAGTTTTGCTCACTGATGTAAATAATCCAAAAATGCCACTCAAAGTGAAATAGGGTGAAGGAGGAAAAATAATGAGATTATAACAAAAAAGAAAGGAAATAAATTTTATGTATATAGGAGGGTGGTAGGGTGGGTAGGGCTATGGGAAAAAAAATGAGATTTAAGTTGTGTCTTATACTGGTTCAAATCCCCATTGTGGAGTGAAATCATGATGTGTATATGTAATGTACCAATAAAGATTTCAATTTAAACAAAACAAACAAACAAACAAAAAATGATCACAACTAGAAGCTATCTTAGGAAAGTGAATCATTTAAGATAAATATATAATACTCAATGTTTTTCATGTCTAAGTCAATAACTAATTTGAAAATGTAATAAAAAATTCTCAAGAAGATTTTAAAGTACATTGCCCTGACTTTAAAACCACTTAATAAGGTCGTTGTAAGGAGAGGCATTTAAATATAAACATGGAACAAGAACAAAACAAGGAAATGTGACTACTTGGAGAATCAGTGCTCTCTGACAGAATACTGTTATAAATGTGACCGGTCTTTAGAAACCCATTTAAACTTGTAAGGTAATCTCATAATAATAATAAACTTCTTATATTCATATGGAACAATAAAAAGAAGGTTGTACTTTCAGAGTTGATTTCTATAGCTGGAAGAATAAAAGGTTAGAACAAAGAGCTAAAAAAATCAACTTCAAAGCAAAGTTTATATGATGAGACTCGAGGGCACACTGGAAGGTTTAAGTGATAGTAAAGCGTAGTACAAAACTATAGCAATTTTAAGCACATTAAAATGATGACATCCTATAGAGAAAGAGATTTGAACTCAAATAGATTTGCAAAACCCAAAAACATTTCAAATCTGTATGGTCTTTGAAATGAAATATCAGAGGAAGAATAAGAGGAGAGCTGATTCCACTCCTCCCGTGATTATTTCTTCACAGGCACATGAATAGAACAGTCATGCACGAATCAACCTACTTGCACAGGAGCTAAGGAAATCAGGTGACACATAGTGCTTCATTTTAGTGTAAAAGTTAAAAGACTTAGTGAGGAAGACAAAAAGGAAAGTGTAGCTATGTCAGCCCTGCAAGCCTACGGTGGAGAGAACTGAGTTCTACAGGGGTAAGAGAGCAATAATTAAATTTAGCCCTTAGATTTAAGACACAGTATCAGCCTCCTATAAAACTCAGTGCTAGGCAAAGACTCAATCTCTACCAGCAGGCCTATACCTGCTTACTCAGCTGGTACAGAGGTACCTCCATCCCTATTCTCACCTGGCACAGTTATTTTAAGCTCAGGACTCATACTTGAAGATGTAGGACTTCTTTAACACTAGGCAGAAACCTGTACCACAGTAAGATAGATTTTTTTTTTTTACCCCATGTGATATCTAAATATGGTATAGGCCCCTGGTGCACACCTAAGACTTTACAGGTCCCTATGGCTGTAAGATACAACCTAGTATCAAACTAGGTGGCCACAGGACTGATATCAACAAAACTGCTTTAACCATGGGCCACTTACCATGACACAAGATCTTATTTGCAAGGTATTGTGCACATGGCTTTGACCTGGACTTTGGCTTGGTGAAAGCCAACTGGGAAGATTATACAGTTCATAATTCCAGATCTGCCTGTGGATAGAAATGCTAAAGTATTTCCAGGACCATAGGAAGATATGAAGCCTCAATCCATCATGCTTCTATTCTAGATAGTGATACCTGTGACTAGTTATAGCTCTCTTGAGGCAGGATCCCACTTCAGGAATATGAGTCCACAGAAATGAAACCTCATATCTACTGTATGTGACATTGTTGATGGCTTCTGGTCTCAAGGTGTGACACAGCTCCACAGAATTGATTGCCATGTGGTGCTGTGTGAGCTGGATACGGTTCTGTTCAAAGACAGATGAAACCCTGCAGTGCCTCACTGTAGGCAAAGGCCTGATATAAGACATCCCAGCCTATCCAGGTTCCAGAGATGAGGTTGATGGGAACAGACTGCTGCTTATAGGTGCTCTTCTATTTCTTTCTGAACACATATCAACAAGGTATTTAAGACAATCTGGGATTCTACTTCTTACAGTACAGAACAGATTCTGGCAAATCTATAATTTGGCCCCATCCACTACTGAAATAATAGAAGTAAATGTATACTTAGAAAACTGTAAGTGACCTGTTTACATTTCACAGAAAGACAGATACAACCAAAGCCAAATTAGGGTCGTGGGAAAAAATACTTGATTTCTCAATGCCAAGATGACACTGCAAGTCAATAAGCATCAAAGATTTTAAGCTAACCATGTGCTCTTCTAATGCACAGAATAAAGTGCCAAAAACTGTCTAGGAAGAAGTTCAGATGGAAAAATCTCAAAGAACTGAACTAACTGCTTTTAGGAAATGCAGTCAGCTTAAAGAAAACAGGAAAATATTTTTATGCTCTAAAGAAGAAACTTAACAGAGATAGATGCAGCTGGAAACATCATTAATAAATTCTTAAGCTAATAAATAATATACTTCATGAAATTAAAAAGATGACATCAACAGCAGAAGACAGAATTTCTCGAATATAAAATATGTAGAAATATACAATTGCAAGGGAGAGAAGAATAAAAACAAGCAGAATGGAGAAAATTTTAAAAATTTAGAGCCAGTGTTAAAAGAGAAAATATAGTGTCAGACAGCAGCTGAGACAGAATAAGTTGTACCCCAGGCAGGAAAATGCAAAACTTAGAAAGATTCTGTTTCAAAAGTTTAAAAAGTTAAGGGCTAGGAATGTAGATAGCTCCATACAAAAGACTGATTGATGTTCAATCATGAGTAGTGGTAGAGGGGAAGGCAGGCAGGTGATTCAGTAAATTGGGGTCAAGATAGTCTTGAGTTTCCTAGAGGGTAGGAAGTTGATTTTTGAAAATACAGTAACAGTAGAAAGCTTCCCAAACCTAGAGAAGGATATAAATACTTAGGTACAGAAAGTGAAAGTTTACCAGTGATAAAATTCCACTAAGTCTGCACCAACACATCTTAAAATGAAACCCTTGAAGACAAAACTAGTCACAAGGCTGCAAGAGAAAAAGTAACTCACATATGAAAGTGTTCCCACTCATCTAAGATCACACTGCTTAACAGAAAGCTTAGAAATCCAGGTAGCAATTATGATGCATGCACATAATCCCAGCATGCAGCTCAGCCTGAGGCAGGAGGAGTACAAGCTCAAAACCAGCCCGCGCAATTGAGGAAGATGTTGCCTCAAAGAGTTGTGGAATGCTGGGGATGTAATTCTGTGTGAAAGCCTTGTTTCAACTTCCACGATCACAAACACACACAAATGTGGGCACACACAAGCATACACACACAACCGGTAGAGAGTGGCAAGAGAGTTTTACAATACTAAAAGGAAAACAAAAGAAAACAAGATTCCTCCCCACCATGAATGCCCTATCTGATAATGTTAACCTTTAGAACAGTAGTAGGAGAAAATATATTTCCAGAGAAATGAAAGCAAAAAAGAATGTATCTTCATCAAAACTTTGAACAAGAAATGCAATAGAATGCTCCTCAAAGTGGAAAAAACAATGATAGTGAGAAGAAAGCATGGGGACGTATAATGCTCACTAGCATGAATAATTATAAAGTCAAATTCAGAATAATTTTATTATTGTAAGTATTGTGCATAAACCATTCCTACATTTAATATAAGCTAAGAATTACAACAATCACATTAATATGCTACACATAGGTAATACAGAAAAAAAATGGATATTGAAAATTAAAAACATGAGAGCAACAGAGTACAGTTGCAGAATTTCCTCATTTCTGTACTGTTTTGTTCATTTTTGTTATTACCTTTATATTAAGTTGTTAACATTTGAAAATAATTTCTTATAATCAAAAAAGTGTTTCATAAGCCTGTTGGTAACCAAAAAGGAGGAATCTACAATAGAAAAATAAAAACAAGAAAGCAAAACATACTACTAGAGAAATTCACTTAACCACTAAGAAAATCTAAGCAAAGGACGAAAGAGAAGAACTATAATCAAACTAGAAATTAAGTTACATAAGGATTGTAGTAAGATCTTACTAAAGTGTAACTAAAGTTATTCCAAATAGTCTTTGAATTTCACCTAAAGTAGTTACGCAAAAGAAGTAAAAGGGATACAAACAGGGCTGGGGAGTTAGCTCAGCAGTTCTGGCGCCTGTTTTGCGAGCGCAAGGGCCCAGGTTCGATTCCCCAGTATCCACATACAATACTGGGTGTGGAGACTCACGCCCAGCAGCAACCAGTACCACATACCACAGTGCCGGGCGTGGTGGCTCACGCCTGTAATCCCAGCACTCAGGAGGAAGAGGCAGGAGGATTGCTGTGATGTGAGTTTGAGGCTGAGCTCAGGGCCAGCCTGAACCACAAAGTGAGACCCTGTCTCAAAAAACCTAAAAAAAAAAAAAAAAAAGGGATACAAACAGCAAAGAAAGAAATCAAATTATTTATTTTTTTAAGATGATGTAAATCTATATTTCAAAGACCCAAAGGTTTTACCAATAGAATTTTAGAGACAAAATAAATTCAGCAATGTATCAGATTATAAAAGCAACAATAAAAATTAATAGCTTTTATATATCAATGATGAACTAATTGAGAAAGAAATCAGGAAAACAATTCCATTCACAATAACATGGAAAAAGTTGAAATACCTCAGGAGTCAATCCAACTGAGGAAGTGTAAGACCTCTATAATGAAAACTGCAGAACACACTAAAAGGAAATTGATGAATATATTAGAAATGCTAAGACAGCTAATGTTCATGGACTGGCCCAATTAATATCATTACAATGTGACATATCACCAAAAATCATCTACAGATTCAATGTAATCCCATCAAAGTTCCAAAAAGCTTCTTCAGAAACTTAAAATAATAACTCATTTGGAAAAACAAAAGATCCAGAAGAGTCAGAACAATTTTTTAAGCAAAAATTGAATATCACAATACCTAATTCCAAATTACACTGGATACAAAGCAGCTCAGTACTGGCCCCAAGCCAGACATAAATCCATGGAAGATAAAGCACATAAAATAAAGACCTATGCAACTACTACAACCATATGATTCTGAAGAAAGGAACCAGAAGTAGTAGGGGGAAGATAATCTCTTGAACAAATGGGACTGGAAAAATTGGATATTCCTATAGAGACATTCCCTATCCTTTTTCCTGTAAAAATCTCAATTTAAAATGGATCAAAGACTTAAGTATGAGACTGAAATTTTGTAAATGTTAAAATAAAGTATAGGAGAAATACTTCAAGCCTTCAGCACAGGCAAATACATTCTGAATAAGATTATAATAGTAGGGACCAAGTAGGACTACAGCAAGTAAAAAGATATCTTGCACAACAAGGGAGATCGCTATCAGAATAAGACAGTTTACAAAATAAAAGCAAGCTTTTCCCAGTTGTTCTTCTGATGGATAATTAATATCCAGAAAAATAAAGAACATGATGGGCATGGTGCCATATATCTGTAAACCAGTAGTTGGAGAGGCTAGGAGGAGGATCAGAAATTCAAGCCTAACTCAGAAAAGTCAAGGACTAAGCAAGACCTTGCCAAAAAATAATGAAGAAGGTATGGAGGTAGCTCAGTGTGAAAGTCTGGAGTTCAGTCCCTGACAGTGCTAACTAAATAAGTAAATAAATAACGTCAAAAAAGTTAACATTAAGAAATCAACCCCAGGGGCCGGGGAGTTAGCTCAGTGGTTCCCGCGCCTGTCTGGCAAGCGCAAGGGCCCGGGTTCAATTCCTCGGTAACCACATACCATACTGGGTGTGGAGACTCACGCCCAGCAGCAACCAGTACCACAAACCACAGTGCCGGGTGTGGTGGCTCACGCCTGTAATCCCAGCACTTGGGAGGCAGAGGCAGGAGGATTGCTGTGATGTGAGTTTGAGGCTGAGCTCAGGGCCAGCCTGAACCACAAAAGCAAGACCCTGTCTCAAAAAACCTTAAAAAAAAAAAAAAAAAAAAAAAAAAAAAAAAAAAAAAAAAAAAAAAAAAAAAAAAAAAAAAAAAAAAAAAAAAAAAAAAAAAAAAAAAAAAAAAAAAAAAAAAAAAAAAAAAAAAAAAAAAAAAAAAAAAAAAAAAAAAAA
>PVIR01004270.1:36092-62708 GCA_004026965.1 Petromus typicus | reverse complement strand
TGCCTGCAAGACAGGTGCCAGAACCACTGAGCTAACTCCCCGGCCCTATTATATACTTTTCTTGAATGATCTCATTTGCCACACAAAACTACTTCAGAAATGTATCTTTAGTTCAATATTAAAGATTGATTTGACAAATTCTTTCAATTATTCATCATGTGTCTATTATTTTCCTAGGAGTCAATGTGCTGACATGCAACAGTAACAAACAAAAATGTGGTAGCAGGCCACATTCTACTTGTGGGAGATAAAACATAAATAAGAAAATATGATATATTGTTTTTCTAGGTGGTATTAAATGTATGGACTAAAACGAGGTAAAAAGAAAGCAAAACAACAACAAAAAAAAGAAAGCAGGTAATATCAGTGTCAGTGTGAAGTTGGCAGTCTTAAACAGGTTTCTTGGAAACAGATTTTATGGAGAAAGTGATATTGGAACACAAATCCAGATTAAACATAAAAATATGAGCAACAGTGGAATATCAGAAGGCAGAATATCACCAGTCACAATAGATGAAGATAACAAAGATATAACAATAATAATGATGAATAGAATGTATTTTTATAACATCTAAGTCTATGCCAATCTAGAATATATTCTCTGAAACATTCTTTTATTAAGTGCACATCACTTTGGTGAACTGAAATTTACTGAAGTTATGACAGATGATTCTTGAGCTACACAATTTTAACTTTAAAATGCCATGAAAAGGATACACATTCCAAAGGAATTATTTAATTATTTTTCTTTCCCTGGGCTAGTGGTATGTGGTAGAGAAGGGTTTGCAATGCTGGCCAGCAATAATCAACTGATATTCACAGTCACTCATGTGACAAAGCAGAAAGAGCTGATACCTTATAGTACTTTGTATGACTAAACCAGGATGCTCAGAAGATTAGGTGAACTATGTGCACTTTCAATTTCAGATACTGTAAATGTATAAAAGTTATTAGCCTGCAACTCATGTATTAAGAAGTATCTAAAAGGGCAACTGGTGGTGTCCAGTGTCACCAGGAGGATCACATACCCAGCCTTTGATATCTCAGCGCTCTCTCCATGTGGCTCTGCCTAACCTAAAATGGTTCATTCTAACTGTATATAAATCCACTAAAAATAAAGTTAAATGACATCAGCTCTGTAGTTTCTGAGTAACTTTTAAAAACTGTCTTCAAGATATTTTGCCCTGGTGTTTGAATTCTTATACTAAAAGAATTGAGAGATGACTGCAGGTCCCTAAATATTAAAATAGTTTTCAGACCTTGCTTGTAAGGGGCATGAAACTTCCAATATCATTTTCTCTTAAATAATACTAATAATAAACTCATCACACACAGTTGCTAAAATTTCAGAAAGTGAAAAATGAAATTGTTCAGCCAATATTGATGATAGATTTATAGCTATCTTAGTTCATTCTAATCTCTATAAGAAAAGCAAAGGGCCAGGGAGTTATCTCTGTGGTTCTGATGCCTGTCTTGCAAGCGCAAGGACCCGGGTTCGATCCCTGGTAACCAAATACCATACTGGGCGTGGAGACTCATGCCCAGCAGCAACCAGTACCACATACCACAGTGCCAGGCATGGTGGCTCACGCCGTAATCCCAGCACTAGGGAGGCAGAGGCAGGAGGATTTCTGTGCTGTGAGTTTGAGGCTGAGCTCAGGGCCAGCCTGAACCACAAAGCAAGACCCTGTCTCAAAAAACCTTAAAAAAGAAAAGCAAAAAGACTTATAAGGTATTATTTTCACTATGTCATAGTCAAAAAACAAAAAGTTCACAGAATTTAGATAGCTTGCATACACTCACAAAGGTAAAAACCCAGGACAAAAACCTATTAAATTTTCCTAATTTCCCTACGCAGCTATGTAACTAAATACACTATTTTTGGTACTTTACATAACACAGACAGTCACACAGATAACAGGTGACAGACCTATATAGGATAAATCTCCCAATCTTTGTGAACTTTCCCTCAATACCTAGGGAAGAAACAAAAAAGAGATCATTCCAAAGGTGCTTGAAAGGGCAAGGAGTCTAGGTACAACCATGTCACGCTGTCTAGAGAGACCTGACCTGACAGCTACTTGCCGAATCCACTACAGCTCAACATAAGGCAATCATCCCCATAAGCAGTATTATCACTACACACAGCAGAACTCAGATTTCCAGAAATTCAGTACACAGAGATTTGTTCCTAGAAGTATAGTTTAATGGAGCTGGAAGCACAGAGAAAAATTTGATACAGAAACCTTGGAAAGCAGATAAAGTCGCAGAAGCAAGGGCTGGTGGTGAAAGATCATCACACAGATAGACAGAGCTCTGGAAGAAGCGCACACTGGCCTCACGCTGCTGCCCAGTGTCAGCCCCTCTTCACACTGATGGAATAATTACTAGGGCCCAATTACACAATAAGCCACAGTGATTTATGGTGCTCTACAACTCACTCTAAATCAACCTGTCTCCGTTGCCATAAGTCTACATAAAGTTTTAATTACGAACATCATAAGTCGGTCAGAGCATATGGAGAAAAATGGATTATGAATTTATGATGCAGTGAACTTTCCTGCTGAGCAGAGCTCCTTCTGAATGGAGCCCTGAAGCATGATGACAGAGGCACAGAGAAGGTGGATTTGTGACAAAGCATTTGGTTCCTTTGAAAAGTGTGAGTGGGGACAGAGCAGAGAGAGTGTGCCACAGGGGATGTGGAGAGATGTCAGCTGGCTCTGGCATGTGACCCTGGCCTCAGGGGAGACACAACCATGGGCTGTGTCAGTCACAGCTACCCTGAACCAGCTCAACTTGCTCAATAGCCCTTCCAATGCTGCCTCTAAAAGACGATTTCCTAGTCAATGAATTATATGTTCTCTAGGATTAGATGGTTCATTAAGCCCTTCCAAAGAGCTTATCACATACCCAACTTCTAATAAGTGTCACGACTGTATTGTTATTTCTTTTAATTTTTTTTCTTTTTAATTATCTTTATTGGTACATTATGAATACACAGATAATCGCATTCAACATTAAGGGTTTGTACCAGAATATGACATGACTTGATTCTCATTTGATTGGGTCTTGAGGTCTTTCTCTTGATCATGGCCATAAACCATGGGAGACTCTGTTGAGGAGAGCTCTGACCAGAGAAATACTAGGTTTTGAATGTGTTGGTAAATGGGACACAATGGATATCTGAAACTAAAATTTGTATACCACAAGAAATATATTACAGGTGCCAGACAGGGTAGAGATGAATATGGGAAGCAGACAGGAATGCTAGATGTAACAAGGACTTCATCCAACAGAAGGAGAATAGGAAAGAGATGACCTGAAGAATTATGCCATTATTGAGATCCATGCTTGTTATCATTTATCTTTCCCCTGAGGGTCAAGCACTGTTGACTGGCTGGGTTGAAAATCTATATGTGCTCCAGAAGGAGTATTGCTTTCAGGACTCTGACAGTGGCAGGTCGGTTTTACCACAGTCAGCATTGAGATGTGTGTGTGAGGTCAGTGCACGGACTCCAAACGCATGCACATGCCTGCACACTGGGCCAGAGTAGAGGTAAGGCGGCAGGGCCATCATGGAGCCCAAATTCACTGTGAAGCTGGCACTGTCTCTGCCACTTGCAACAACTGCTCCCACATCTTCCTCGCTGCCTTTGCTTTCCCTACAAGTGCTGAAGTGATGAGTACTCCCCCACATGCTAGTTTGCGTCTTTGCATCAGTGTGCCTGGGTGCCTGGCCTGCCAAATTCTGTATATGATCTGTAGAAATGCCAATTCCCTGCATCAGGACCCAGAGCCCCATATAAGATGTGGCACATGAAAAAGGAGTATTCATACCTCCTTGCATCCATTCATCTTATATTTATTTCAATATTTTATTTGTCCTCACTGTGTAGCAAGTAGTGTGCTGTGCATCGCTTATATGGAGATGAAAGAGTTCAGCCTGAAAATAGTTTACAACTTGCTCAAGAAGATAAATAAAGGCTTGTGTGTAAGTTAGAGTGCTTGTTTAGCATGCAAGAATTCCTCCAAATAAAAATAAATAATAACCATTTATGGATTAGACCATGTAATCAAGAACAGGTAGTTCTAGGTATAGAGAAGGGGCTCTGGGCCTCAATATGAGCATTTGAAAAGGGTCAAACAAGCACAAGCTGAACCAAGTATGAGTGCAGACCATGTGCTACCTGCACTAGACATACACTTAACAGAGTAATTAGCTAGGAATGAGAGCAGGCTCAGTACTAAAGCAGAGCTAGCACTCACATGTGCAGTTAGACAGCAAATACTGCACCAACATTCCCTGAAAATCCCACCTACTTCCTTTGACTGTCTGCCTGCAACTCATACCAAGTCTCTATCCTGGTTATGCTCAGTTCAACATTACCACATCAAAATGTTCAGTAGGTACCTTCCAGTTTTAGACACTGCAGGGGCATATCCTGTCCATATCTGTTAACAAAAAGTTGACATCTGCTGTTAAAAAGTTGTGACTGGATAGTGTAAATATAGGCAATTAATTTTCGTCTCTGCTAGAAGAACGCATATGTCATTAGTAAATGCTTTCTTGTTTCTCAAACTTCAGTTCTAAGCCAGCTACTTCTGTACACTCCAAGGAGAAGCTACTGGTGAATTATTTCAAAACTGATACACAAAGCTTTGACTGCTGCTTTCCATTTTTAGCTCTAATGGTTGGAATGATACTTCGCTAACTGTTTTATTATTAAATCTTCTTAAGCAATTCAGATTCCACACCTCAATTGCTATCTTGTGAATATAAAAGTAGCTGGTAAAGGCATATAGATCAATTATAGACAGACATACAGACAGATATTGTAAGTAATTAACAGTGGGGTGTGGTGGTAAACATTTGTAATCCCAGCACTCCAGGAGGTTTGGACAGAAAGGTCCTGAAATGGAGCTGACTTTAGGCATGGGAGTTTCTGTCCTTTTGATCCTATTCCTTTCTACGCCCTATTTCTTCCTTTTGGCACGTGAATGTTTACCCTGTGTCACTATATTACAAGGATTTAACTTTCTTTTTGGCTTTTCACAGGAATTCATAGCTAAGAGTTTGTCTTGAATCTTAAAGGAGATTTTGGACTTGCAGTGCTGAAACAATCAAGATTTTGGCAACTCTTTGGGATGGAATAAATGCATTTTGCATAATAAGACAGATGTGAGCCTTGAGGGGCAGACACATGCCAAGTGAAAGATGAAGGAATGTTGCTGCACAGCTGAGAAAACCGTCAGTCCCATGGCTCCTGCTGCTGCTTCACTGGGTTTCCCCGGCTCACTGGCTGGAGAGGAGCAAGGAAGGCTTGCTCTGGGGAGGCAGAGCGCCTTCTTTCTGCCACCAAGACCAGAAGAGCAGGTGGGCAGGCAGTCAGGCTCAAGGAAATTAGACACATTTGTGCTGATTTTCATTTACTATGAAAAGCTCCAGATTTTCTATTACAAAATCTGAAGGTGAAGAGTAGTTAACCTTGCTACCCATTTTATTCTATGTCTAATCATGATGAGTGCTTTAAAAATGTGCTATCCACTTATTCAACTTAGATTCTGCCTTTAAGAAACTGAAACTTCAGTGAGGAGTCCAGAGTACATCAAAGTGGAGCCATATGGCAAATATAAAACAACAACACATGTCAATACCAGAAAATTAATAGCGCAGATGCAAAGGCAAGTTTCAAAATTGACATAAACAAAGGCCACATTGAGAAAATGTGTAGATGTTTCCCAAAGAGCCTTCTTTGAGGCAAGCCCCAGACATTTAGATAATTATCTGCTACATCAATAATCAGCTTCATATCTTTACAGTAATACTACCCATTTGTTCACCTGTGGACACACAGTTTTTAAGTCATTTTCCCTCTGAGAGATCCACATTTGGCACTATCTCTACACCATCAACGTGCTTCTCTCATGTCTATTTTAAATGTGAATTCCTTGATAGAAGGAACAACATATTACATTAAATCTCAAAATATTGTAGCCTTTGTTTGGTGATTATGATAACTAATGACAAAAAGCACATATCAGTTTAAAAAGGACTCTATATGCAGGTGCATATTAACAATGGAGTTACTTTTACATTCTAATGCATGAGAATGAATATAAGACTATCAAAAGCAAATAGAGTTTGTTTCTATAAAACATAGAACCATTATTACAAATGTAGACTTACTTGCTTCCAGGCATAATAACAGAGATGAGGAAGATTTTATGGGCAGTTGTTATCAAATAGTTTCTCCTCAGTAAAGTGAGAGTCTAAGAAAGCCCATTTGGCTATGAACACAACGATGGTTCATCTACTGGTGAAGTTTGTGTTCCTACAACCCACTTAGTTCCCATAAACTCCCCTGTGTATACATGACACATTTGGGGGACACTATTGATCCAACTCCTAACAATTCACTATGTTAATCCTTTCAAACTCCAATAGACATGAGTATCACCCACATTATCTTATTTCATAGATAAGACAGTGAGACAGAAAAGGGATGAGAAGGGTAGTAGCAGAGGGAGAAGCAACAGTCAATCTACATACAACCTCATAGAATATGGTCCATGTGGCCTCCTGAGTCAGGTTGTCCTCACAGACCTGCTTGCTCCATTCTAAAGTACATGAGCGAGATGGATTTTGTGCAGAGGCATAACTTTGTTATAAGACTGGAATGAAAGGATATTCAATTAATGAATATGACAAGCCAATATAAAATATTAAAATTATCACAAATTAGCTTTGTTTTATTTTCACTGGGACATAAGCAAAACCTGTAACTAGGTGGTATAAATATTTTCCTTAAGGGAAAGCAGATCCAAAAAGAAACTCAACTATGAAACACAATGTTAGGGGATTAATTAATGCATTTTGTGAGGGGAAATTAAGACATGTTGTCATTCTTGAGTCTAGAGATTCAGAGATATTCCCAATAATTCAGCCTGTTGAAATTAATATTTTATAAAGATATACGCTAACTGCTTTATTAATATAAATAAGTTTTGCAACATTGTTGTATGTTAAAGATTATCCACTGTGCAAAAGACAAAACTAAGAGAAGTTCAGTGATTTTCCCAGTGAATTGAAAGCTATCACTTGAATTCAGGGCTGTAATTTCAGAGCACAGGTTTTTTCACTCAGAAATATTTCTTTGTAGATCTACCTTGATAATTAACCAGACATTTCCCAAAGATTTCCTATTCTAATAGCTCACTAGCTGTCATATAGAATGCATGTACTTGCCCCAAGGAGGGAAATCTCATCTATGAGACAGTCATCAGCATATGCTAAATTTCAGATTTTCTTTTCTAAGTAGGAAAGCAAATAGAAAAAGTGAAGAAGAGAATTTAAATGCAGGACATCCTACATGGCCACTGATCTGCACTGAGAGAACCTGGCTCCAGGCCAGGGTGAGTTTACTCAATAGAAATTTATTAATTACATGCACATCAACAAGTCCTAAGCTGGGCACTGGGGCCTCAGATACTGAGAAAGTTGTCATAGCTTCAGACTAGTCTTCAAGTTTATACTCTGCAAGTAACTTAGAAAAATGTTCTTTAAAGGAATGCAAACATTTTATCTAAAATACTTTTAGTTTTTGTTGAAGATACAGGAAATATTATACACAAGGTACAATCATGCTTTATGCATCAATCAAAGCCAAGCACATTTCGGTTTGTCAGCAGTGGAGTGCTGCCACTTAATTCACTAGCACTTCAGTAGCATAATCAAGCATATTGAAATTTTAAGGCTCCCTTCTTTCTCTCAGCACTCCTTTCCTCTTTAGAAATATTTCCAAATAAATCAGCCTAATGTCATCCTCATTACCTAACAGGGGAAAGTACTCATAAAGATGTGAGTTTGATGAATTCATCCTTGTCATTCTTTTTCCAAGCCTGTACTTTCTTCCTGCAGTTTTCTGCAGTGTTAATGTAACCAGAAGCTAATCTGCACTACACGACAAAGGAAGAATGGGATTTTCTATGGGCAGTAGAAACAGGAGATGAAGCCAGACTGCACTGCTGTTTCTTTGACACATGAGACAGGCTTGACCTTTAAAATTTTTCTTGAACTTGAATGTAAGAGGTCTAATGGCTGTACTTGATTGTTAATTCCTTTACATTAGTTCGTTTTTGTTCTAAATGAGTGATTTTCAAATGAGAGTGACTTTACCCTCCATTGTACTCATGGCCATGTCTGGGATATAGTTGGCTGCTATTGTCAGAAAGAAAGAAGGGATCACACTACTGGTATGTACCAGATGCTGCTAACACCTTCTAAGCTGTAGAGAAACCCCACAATAGTTACCCATCCCAGAGTATTTACAGTGCTAAGATTGGGAAACATTTCTATAATCTTTCTTACACTCCTATATCCAGTCCCCGTAACATCTGGGCATGTGAAGTTGTTGTATGACCGAGAAGAGAATACAGTCTCCAGCCTGCATGTATTAGACAGTACGTCAAACAGAGGAAAAAGACACAGGAAGGAAACATTGCCTCCACATTCAAGTTCGATTTTCAAAAACAAGGGTAATAAGCAGAAGACAAGAATACGGGCATTTCAGTATATATGCCTCAGTTTTCCTCTTATGTGGAACATACTGATAAAGTGGAAAGTAAGTACCTCTGAATAGTTTTGAGGAAGATTAAATCAGGCTTAGACAAAGTTGAGCCCAGAGTGCAAATTACTGAGCAAAATAAAAGAAAGGAAGGGGAAAAGAGAAACAAAACAAAACAAAAAAGGAAACAAAAAAAGGAAAAACATGGCAGAAGAGTAGGAGAAAATCCTGCAGGGAAGCAAGAGAGAGGGTCAGGAGTATGGCTGGCACAGCAATAGGTGCCCCGCACAGCAGCTGATGCAAGCTGCACACTTCTCTCACTCCGTGAGTTGGGCATGATGTGGGAGAAATTCTAAAAGACTACATTTAATAACAAAAATGTCATAATTTTTACCTAAATAAAATTTCAATATTGGTTAATATTAACATTACTAGACTGAACAAAAGTGACTGAATTATACAGGAAAGGTAGATCAACTGCAGAATGAAATTATGCATTTCTTCTGCACATCAGAAAGCAATATGTGAACTTTTGATTTTACCTGAGCTGCCACTAACTGAACAGGGTTTATATAAAATAATGCATATAAAACATAGCACAAAATCCCTGCCATGGGGTGCAAATTAGTGATCAGGAAAGATGGGTTCATTTTTGCTTAATGTAAGAGACAAACGGCACTTCTGGAAAGATCATACAGAGAGAGTTCTTCTAATTTCTAGAACCTGTAACATGATGAGATCTCACTTTCTTCATTATCCTAAGTGGTTTGAAAATGTAGACTTGAAAATAGGAAGGTTTCCTGATTGTTTCTGATCTAATCAGACCCACTTAAAACCAGAATTTTCTTTGGCTTACGGTAAGAAGGACAGAAAAAAAAAAAAGTATCTGAAAAATGAGAACTCGGCACTATTGATAACAGAGAGGACCTTTTAAAAAGGACAGCAAGAGGCCTCTGGGGGCCAGATGTGGACTCGCAGTTGAAAGTCAGAAGGGAAGAGGGATCTCAGGCCTGAATATTTGCAAGAGAGACTACGGAGAAAAGCCAGGGGTCTCTATCAGGGAGCCACACACCCAGTCCTTTACTTGCGTTTTGTTGTTGCTGTTGTCTTATTTTGTCTTTGAAAAATTTGCTTTTAATTTGTTTAGGCGAATTTGCTTGAGTTTCTGCTGCCTCAGCTTCTCAAGCAGCTGACACTTATAGGCATGTTTTACCATGCAACCTTGATTCCACATACAATGTCACTGAACATGAAAGCAGATTCTCTTCTGGACCCTCCAGATGAGAATCCAGTGGGCCATAGCTTTGATTTCAAAGACTCTAGGCAAACACACACACACACACACACACACACACACACACACACACACGCACACACATGTAAACACACAAGCAAAAACTGAAAACAAAACCATTTGGACCATGCAGGATCTTAAAAACTGTAAAATATTAAATGTGTGTCATTTTAAACTATTAAATTTATTTAACTAGTACATATTAGTAGTACAGTATCTTTACATTCCATATATGGAGTAGGTTATGTCCACAACACATCTTATTTTACACCCTTGGCTCCATTTCTTGATCTCCTTTTCATTTGAGAAGGATCTGTTTCCCTACTCTCTATACCTTTTATTTCAACACTTAATGATTAGACTTTCTCATATAAGAGAAATTGCACAATATATTTGAAGTATCTAATTCTATGAATTGCTGGAAAAAATTCACACCCTGTCTACTGGGTACAAAATGGTGAAAGCAAAACTGTAGACAAATGAAACCTAGGAAAGTTTGCTAAAGCAAAGAGCAGTTCAGAAAGCAGGAAGCACTTAAGGCAAGAAGAGGCTCAGAGAGCTCCAGAGGACCAAACAGAAGCACACTAAGGGAACCGGGTTGGCAACAGCTGGGGTTTGGTCATTTGTGCAGATGTCACAATGCTTTGTCTCATTGTGCCATGTGCTGCTCAGTTGACTGCCTGTCCCCAGCAGTTCAGCTTCTTCTGACTGAATAAAACTCACTGTTTGACTATACAAGTGTACTTCATGGTTAATTTTTTTAACATACTAGTTTGAGTGCAGTGTGATACATAGGAATTTAAAACATGGAAATATCATCCTATTATGGAGTGCAATCATGATGCATATATGTAATGTACCAATAAAGATTTTTTTTAAAAAATAAAATATGGAAATGTTTTTAGGCAAATGACTGCCTACTAATGTAGAAACAAAACCTATACTTTGTTTGCATATCTTTGCTGTGTATCTTTGTAGCACTCTGATGTACCTGAGCCAGAGACAGGTTTTGCATGAAATGATGGACTGTCAATGCCCTCAATCTGCATGATCCTTTTCCAAGAGGAAATAATCACATAACCATAGCCCTTTTCAAATTCAGCAAAATATAGTATCTCAGCTAAAATGGCTTTAAAATGCTGGCTGTTTGTACACTTTGTTTTGCCATTTTCAGTTGACACTGGCATGACCATGGGGAAATGTAAGATCTGGCTAAGAGGACACAGAATTCAAGAAATACTTTGAGCATGGGGCTATTTCTATGATGTACAGATACTCCACAATTTATTGCTAGCCACAATGACATAGGAGCATCTTTCACGACTATCCCAAATGCCTCTCTGGGAAATCTCAGTGAGTTTCAGTGCAGTGTCAGAGACCATGTCATTCTATAGACAGATCTGCATGCAGGACTCTGGGTGCAGTGTCAGAGACCATATCATTCTATAGACAGACCTCAGCACACTGGGTGACAGAAGTTTGTGAATAAAGAATGAAATAGCAAGGTTTGAAATCGACAGCACCAGAACCCTGCAGAGATTCTAATCATTACATTTATCAATTTTTACTACCTGAAGGGTTACTTTGCCTGCAAAAAGATGGAAAATTTTCTTTGTCTAGAATATGCTTGATGACAATACATGAATGAACATTTTATGTCCTACATACTTCTCTTATTAGGTCAGAGTCACATGAAATACAGCATACTGGAATTTTTCAGCTTGTAAAGCATAAACATATAACAGAACCACTAAGAGTGAGTACATCTATTCAAGAAACTTCTTTTTGTGTAGCTGCATGTGTTGAATCACATCATAGTATCTTGGTGTACATTATCCTGTCAAAGTCTTCTGCTCTCCAAAAGAGTAGCATCGAGATTGTTTAAACAGTCTGGAGAAAGAAAAGTTTCCCTGACTAAGTTTCTTTATATTTCTATCAATATATCACAGGAGACTAACTCAGTCATTAAAGCATACAGTTTACTATAATATATTTGCATATTTACAATTTGTATTTTTAAATACCTTATCTATTTGAAACTAAAAATCATGTAACTTAAATTTCCAATCAATTTCCTATTACAAAACTGTCGATTATATCAAAATTCAAGTAGTAAGAAACAAACAGACCAATGGAAGCCAAAGAGTACACTGAAATAAAGACAGACCAAAAAAGCTTTAAAATATTTAAACTCTCACATAAAAATCCAGGGAAAAATTATTTACCAATTATTAGTTTTTCAAATTAAATGATACTATGATAATACTATAAATGAAATATCAAGCATAAAACTTTTACTCATCCTATTAAATTTTAACTTTCCTTTTTATTCTTTATAAAAAATATAAAACTTTTACTATACGCGTTTTGTTTATGAACAAAACATAATATTGAGATGTAACATAAAGTTAATTAATTAAAATGTGTTATGATTCTGATTTTTAAATTATATGACATTGTCAGGTATTTTGTAATTTTATCTTGAATTCTTTTTTTTTTAGGTTTTTTGAGACAGGGTCTCACTTTTGTGGTTCAGGCTGGCCCTGAGCTCAGCCTCAAACTCACATCATAGCAATCCTCCTGCCTCTGCCTCCCGAGTGCTGGGATTACAGGCGTGAGCCACCACGCCCGGCACTGTGGTATGTGGTACTGGTTGCTGCTGGGCATGAGTCTCCACACCCAGTATAGGTATGTGGTTACCGGGGAATCCAACCCGGGTTCTAGTGCTTGCAAGACAGGCGCCGGAACCACTGAGCTAACTCCCCGGCCCCTTATCTTGAATTCTTTATACATTTCCAATAAATATTCTCTAATATATTTTCTTTATAAAAAGTATTATTTTTTTGTAAAGACAACTTTCCCCATGACCCAGATTTTATCATTCACTTCTATTCACCACAGCTCTAGCTCTGGCTCAGCCCAGCACAAGTCATTCAGTCCTTCATGCTGGAAAAAACATTCATTTATTTCTTAATGTCATGTCTAAAATAATGGCATTTACCTTTTCTTTTTCCATACTTTAGCTTGGAGTGTCATTGGGCCCAAAATATTTCTTCAGCATTCCAATTGTCCTTGAATTAAAGGGCCCTGCTGCTTCTCAGACCAGTTTTAGGACAGGGCTTAGTCAGCCCATCCTTCCTAGCAGATAAGAAGTCCTGAATACAGGCTGCTGAGAAGGACTATGCTGAGAAACTCACTGAGATTTCCACTGTGACCTACTGATCCTGCTTGTGTAGGACCTCCTTTTGATCCTGAATAAGTTCCCAGCTCTTGTTCTCTCAGAAGCTCTGTTTCTCTTCCCCAACTTCTCTTTTCTCTCCTGGTCCTATGTATTTACCAGCACATCTTATACTACACATCGGATATCACCATGTAGCATAACATGTTGAGGAAGACTTGGAACAATCCTATAAAAATATTGTTGGGACTCACAGACTTAATTTAATGAATACATGGAATTTTTCTGCAGTATTTAAGAGGTAGAAAAGTACTGACACTGAAATTTCTAATAAGCCTCTGACTATTATAACTAAATCCTTATCTGTATAGTCAAATCACAATTTTTTCTCCACTGATGATTAAAATAGCATTTTGGGTACCAGATAACTATAAAATAGTGTCTATGTTATTATAGTTCTATATAGCATTCACTATTTAAACCCTAGGACGGCAGATACTCCTTCATACTAATTCTCCAATACCTAATATGTAGTAGATACTCAAAAATATCAGTTCAGTGAGTGATTTAATTCTACTTCTGTTAGACACCAAATTGTTCACTTGTTAAATAAAATATGCCATTCTAATTCCATTAATAATAAATGATAAACACAGAAAGATATAAAGAAAAAATTGTTAGGGTTTATTTTTTTCTCATAATCTGATAAATACATGTTTTAGTATCTATTTATTCATGTATTTGTGTTAAAATGTGTGTGACTACATGCACTTTCAGTTTAAAACCTTATCATTGTGTACTACTGCATATTATGTTATTACTTAATCAAAATATGATTTTGAAATATTACCATAAATTCTATCATTAAAAAGTCAACTTATTTAACTTAAGTAAACTCAAATGTATATTTTTCTCAAATTTGTCTTCCCTAAGTGTATATAATGAATAACTGAGTGTGTGCATGTGTATATGTGTGTGTATGTGTGCATGTTATACTTGTAAGTGCTACAAAATGTTCACACTATTAACTACATGTAGGCATGCAGAAGTATGATTAGAGATTGAGCTCAATGTGGGTATTGCGATAATCTAAAACTAGTACTTATTTAGTCAGACTACAGCTGAATACTCACTACAATGAGTACATTCAGAAATAGGGATCATAATTCCAAGAAGGTTTATTTGGCTTGTTTATAAATGTTCTGATGCTTTGATATCCTGGGTCTTTGCTGTCCCCTGCAAGATTAGCTAATTCTGTCTGGGAGCATGCCCTTCATATGCAAATCCACCTGCATCCAGAGCCCTCCTGCAGTTACTTCTTGTGTAGTGCACTCACTCACCTTTTCCCAGCTCTAATCACTCTAGGTCAGGTAGCAGTCAACTGGAGATATCACTTGTGCCACAGGGACCACGGAAACTCTTCAGACAGTTCAATTCACACTGTTCAATCCTAACCTTTCTAGCTCTGCCTTTCCAGTTCCTTCATGGAAACCACAAAACACATTCACGCTGTGCTCTCTCCTCTGCCTCTCCATTCTTCAGGGGATTCCATATGGCAAAGGATTCCTGTTGAGTCTAAGTGTAAACAACATCCTTCTTCACAGCAGTCATTTCCTGTGGTGATAAAAGGATCACCATTCAAACCCCAAACAGTGAGCTGAGAGGTGGGAAGTATAGTGAAAGTGTCTCTACAAAGACAAGCGCAGTTGATTTGGAAAGCAGGTTTTTTATTCCTAATCCCAAAGGAGTATCTTGTTCCCTTCCCTCATTAGCTGAGATCAGAGGGACATAGTATGTCTGTCTCCAACAGTGCCTATTATTCTCCTTTTTTGTACCTTTCCCTCTGTGTATAATAGTTCTTTGGGATTTCTTGGTTTATACCACCATAATTCTAAAAACCAGCTTTTATCTAGCAATTGTCTTTTACCCTAACACCTCAGTTTTGAGTACCGGTACTGAGTCTGAGTCATTCTGTAGCCTGCATATATGCAGTTTGTTCCTGTCTTCTATGGGTGAGCATACTGGCTCCAAAGAAATCTCTATAAAGCTGCTAAAATTAAAATAAAATATGTCATCTCTTTTTTATGTCTTATACTATGCACATGTCTTTTCATACTGAACTAAAGTTTTATGTACCCTCAAAACAAGGGGTGAGTATCTCTAACATAAAAATACAAATTAAGTAATAACAAATGTCTGTGAGGTGGGGGGAGGGAGGAGAAATAAGCCTTCTACACTGTTGGTGGGAATGTAAACCAGTGCAACCACTATGGAAATCAATGTGGAGATAACTCAAGAAGCTAAGATAAATTCCACTACAGCCAAGTATTTCCCTTCTAGGTATCTCCTCAAAAGAGTTAAATCATATTACAGCGATAAATGATAACCATGTTTATAGTAACAGAATTCATATCACCTAAATTTTGAAAGCAGCCTATATACCGGTCAACAGATGAACAGATAAAGAAAATGTGGTATTAACCCACAATAGAGAGCTACTATGCTATAAAGAAAATAAACTTGAATCATTTATGAGAATAAATGTACCTTGAGACCATAAGAAACTTAAATATACCATGGTGTCTCCTCTGTGAGAAATGCAAATTATAATAGAGAGCAAAATAAAAGATAAATACAAGACGTAGTGAGGTAGATCATTCTTAGACTGGGTTTAAATCAAAATGTGGAAGGACATGGAGAAGTTATGAGAAGGTGGAATGGTTTGTGCAGATGTTCCCACTAAGCACCATGAGGTCCCAGGAGGATGTTTCAGAGGTGTGTGCTGCTGGGATCTGATGCTCGGATTCATTCATGGTGCGAGGCTGGGATTGAGTCTGCCCCAGCCCACGTATGGACTATGTTCCCCAAAGGCGGGTAGCCCAGATGTAATAGAAGGGACAGAGAGAGGGTTGTCACTTGTCATTTACTGCCTTCTGCCTACCACAGTCTTATTTCTTCACTGTGATTCCCCTCTGGCATACCACCCTGCCTAGGAGCCAGCCAACCGTAAACTGAGATCTCTCCAAAATGTAGACTAGATGAACCTTTCCTCCTTTAAACCTGAGCATCAGGTATTTCCACTTTACAGTGAAAAAATAACAAGAGGAGAAAGGGATGAAAAAATGAGTTAAAATGTGCAATGTACAGGTACCAACTCCACACATGAAATGTAAACATGCACTGCAAATATTACTACCTTAATAAAATCACCAGAAAAAATAAGCAAAAATGGAACAGAAATAATAGCAAGAAAAATAAGCTTTCTCACAACCCAACACTTGTTATAATGAGAGGCACATACACAGGGCTTGGAACGAACTCTGGACTTCCCACAGCTCTGGAGGACAGTTCTCAATCCATTTAGTGGTCCCTGTTCCTTTAAGGGTTACTGTTCCATTTAAAAGAAAAACTTAAATCTGCATGAATAAGCATCCATTAATCACCAGTGGTGTCCAGGGCTGTGTGAAGACTCAGTACATACATGTTTAAAGAATCAGAGGTAATCCATCAAGGCAGACCCCTGCCTGCCTAACCCAGTTAGGGAGGGACTGGTGGACTCACAGAGGAGAGTGGTTTCTCTGACACACGCTCTGTCACAAAGCCTCTCCTTTTGTTCTGCTCTCCTGCTGATAGCCTCTTAGCTGTGCTGCCCAAGAGTTCCTTCAGCCAGTTCCATGGTGCCCAGAGAGGGGGAAGTCGATGAGATAGGCTCAAGGCCACTGCTGCCTGCCCACTGCTAATCTCACCACAGAAGCTGTATTAAGGCTCAGAGGAGCATCATTAAAGTGAGTCTAAGGGATTACTCTGGGATTTTTGTTTATCCCTGTCTGCTCCTTTCCCAAGCAAGAATAATGAGGTGCTTGCATTTTCATTCTCGGAAATTCAATGAAAACCTAAAGAATTAAAAAAAATATCAGATAAATTGACCAAAGTATCTCCCAGATTTACATTTTTAAAACCATCTTGATTTATCTAAATACACTAGCATGTGATAGTTACCTATAATATTTATGTGATTAAGGAGAAAATTGTCCTGAACTTGGAAGAGTTTAGACTGAGGGAAAAGGCCTTGAAAAATCACATTATGAAAATGTTTCTCTCTTAGGGATATGCAATTCATGTAAAATTTTAAAAAGCAATACAAAGCTAAACTTAACAGAGGATACTTCCAATTACCTCTATATTCTTAAAGCATAAAATAAATGATCAAAGAGCAACAGCTGGCCCTATTTCCTACCAAAGGGTCACAATCAACTTTATAGCTAATGTTTTGCTATAAAATTAATACTGAAATATTTCATTTTAATTCTAATGTTCATACTTAAAATTATAGTTATGATGGGCTTTGTTAATGTCTAAAGAACATATCATTAAGAGAATTGTTGTCCCCTAAAAACAGACTGAATTCCAAAAGCACAGTAGGTGGTCAAGATTTTGATTTATTTAAAAGCCATTTGTTTATTACCCTACAATTTTTATTTATAATTTACATTTGCAGTTCTCTAGTTACCAAAAATTAAACATTTACCACTGGCACATTACACTCTAGAGTTATCATTCATTAAATATTCCTGATGATGTGTCTCCAATTTTCTTCTGAGATAAGGTCATCTTCTTTAAGAGAGGGGCTTTGTACTTTATTTACAGGGTGGGTCTCAAACTCCATAAGTCTCATTTTATGAACTAAACTTCTGAAGCATGAGAACAGTAGAAGGGATCAACAAATGGGATCTCATCCTATTAAAAACCTTCTGCACGGCAAAAAAAAAACACTGGCAGAGCAAAAAGACACCCAACAATTACAAACAAAATTTCTACCATTTGTTCCACAGATAAAGGACTACCATCTAGAATATATAAAAAGCTTAAAAAATCAACCTCCCCAAATTTAAAGATGCAGTTCAAAATGGGCATCTGAAATGAACTGACACAGAAGTAAAAGTAGCTAAGAAGCACATGAAGAAATGCTCAGCATCACTGGTTATTCAAGAGATGCACATGAAAACAACTCTGAGGTTCCATCTCACTCCACAAAGAATTGCTCCTATCTTAAAATCACCCAGGAACTAATGCTGGTAAGGCTGTGGGGAGAAAGGAACCCATCTCCATTGGTGGTGGGAATGTAGATTGGCACAACCACTAGAGATCTGTGTGGAGATTCCTCAAAAAACTAAGATTAGAGGTCTCATTTGACTTTGCTATTCCCTGCTAGGGATATACACAAAAGAATTAAAAGAGTGATATGACAGTGATATATGTGTGCTCATGTTTACAGCAGCTCAATATGTGATTGCTAAATCTTGGAAACAGCTCAAATGCCTATCAACTGGAGATTGGATAAAGATGTGGTTTTTCCATAGAATGGAGTATTACTCTGCCATAAAGAATGACAAGTTTGAATCATTCATACTCAAGTGGGCACACATTCAGAACATACTCATAAGTGAAATAAATAGGTCACAGATGTGCAAATACTGTATCTTTGCTATGAGAAAATAAAGATGTAAATGAGTTCTAGAATGTATGTTAGATAATGTAAAATGGAAACCATTCAAAAGGAAATAGGGTAAGAGTAAGTAATGAGGGGAAAGAAAAAATCATTATGATAATTAAAAAAGAAGCAAAGTTTATGTATATAAGAGTAGAAGGTTGTAGGTTGGATAGAAGAATGAGAAAAAATGAGAATCAAGTCATGCCATATACTGGTTTAAATTGTCAATGTTGAGTATGATCATGATATGCATATAAAATGTACCTATTTCACAATAAAATAAAAAAAATTTCATCAGTCTGAAGTGACAGGTTATTCTAAAAGTGAGATTATGATGAAGATGAGTTGTCATCTTCAAAAAAAATAAATCAAAAGACTTACTATCTGGTGTTCACATTTTCAAAAACCAAACTGTCTCTTGTCAGTTGTATTTTTCCTAAATATTAAATTGAAATTAGTTATTTACACTAAAGGAAAGAAAAGACAACACAGCAAAAGTATCTCACTGCAGCTGCTATGTGGAAACAGTCGAATGAGAGCCAATTTCTGTGACAGGTGCCTGAGATCCCAATGAAGGGGCGATTTCCTCCTACCCTATCCTATCACAGCTAGAAGCTTCTTGCTCCCTGGAGAATTCACATCTTCTCTCCTATTGTGGATAGATAAGAAACAGACACAGAGAAAGTGATGATAAGGCCACAGAAAAGAAATTTCAGTTTATTTAGAAGTTTGAAGAGAACTGAAAGGTCCAAAATGTATCTTTTAGCACTGATGCTGTCTCCAGGATTCACTTTTTGGCCTCTGGAAATAGCAGTATGGCAGTCATAAAACACAGAGCCCTGAGTCTTAATTTCATTCACCAGAAATAAGCTGAAGGCTACATGACCTAGCTATCTGTGTGATTGTTGTCAGTACTCAAGCTATGTGAGTGATCGCTTAGAGACACATCTGCACTCTTTGTCATCTTTTCATTTTTATAAATGAATAACTCCAATCTTTTGCACTTGTATACTTCACATAGGTGACAACAAACATGAGTGTATACATATGGGATGTAAATTATGTATAGTTTTTTTTTTTTCCTCTAGACACATACTTAGTTCATCTTTGGCATGTATTCATTTACATATACATATGTGTATATATTATTTACTTTCTTATTACATATGTACTTAATCATTTTTTCCTACTGCATCAGTTAGCTAGTATTTGGCATCAAATACATACTTTAGACATTTCTGAGTATATAACAGTATCTTACACTTGTGGAGTATTTTTGAGAGGACTGCTGTCAGAATTGATCAAAGTGATGAGCTATTTATAATTCCTCCCCAAAAGAACAAATAAATCACCTTTAAATCTTTCAAAACCTACACTACCTCCTGTTCTCTTACAAACCCAGTATAATAAATGTTTTCTTTCCTTTTCTGTATCCCTGCCCTTCCCCCTGAGTTCTTTATCCCTCGGCTAGCAGGAATATATATTCTTATTTTCAATAAAGCTTTGTTATATTTTTGTGTCGACTGAAATGCTTTTTGGAGACTGTCTTTGAACTACTTTTTTATTTTCCCTTTTGACTTCTTTGGTATATTTCTTCTGAGATCAGGTTCTCTACTTTTTACTCTTGGGTCTTCTTATTGTGTCTCTCATGAGGAATTCACTTTCCTGAGCAGGGGGAATAGTACTGTGTCCTTGTCCTTCCTTGTCTTCCTTTGTGTCTCTTCCCTGGCTCTTATGTGGCCCATTCTTAGACAAACAGCCCTCGCTTGTTTTCCCCTCAGCGGGAACCAACTTCTTCCTGCCCCTGCCCCTGACTTACCTTGCTCTGTGTATGGCCCACTTCAGTAATGATATGCTGTCCATTCAGCAATCTCTTCCATCTACAACTTGAAATCCTCCTTCTTTGTTATTATTATTTCCTTCCCATGTCTTTTGGCAATCCCTTTCAAAGCCTCTTTTCCCCTACAGCTACATTCACTGGACAGGTGTGACAAGCCCAACTTTTTCATCTCTCTTTTCACTCTCCACCGGTTCTGCCGGCCCCATGGGGCTGCTCTCCCTAGCTGACAGGCTTTTATGCATTTTGCATAGATATGACCTTTCTCATTACAAAAGTTACACACCACCCTGCTGCTGCAGAAGGCCCAGCAACATCCTTGTTTTCCACACTGGAAACATTTTCTGACAGCCTGGTATAATCAGGTGCTTTCATGAGGCCTCTGTGGAGGACTTTTCACACTTTTAGATAAAAGCTACATTATTATTGACCCTAAGTAAGAAATACACAATTGGCAGGTAGTTAACTTTTCCTCCTTCATTTGAAATTTGTGTAGCCCACTGAAATCCAAATATACTGGGGAGTATATTTGGCTGGGGAGTTAGCTCAGTGGTTCTGGCGCCTGTCTTGCAAGCGCAAAGGCCCGGGTTCGATTCCCCGGTAACCACATAACAATACTGCGTGTGGAGACCCACACCCAGCAGCAACCAGTAACACATACCACAGTGCCGGGCGTGGTGGCTCACGCCTGTAATCCCAGCACTCGGGAGGCAGAGGCAGGAGGATTGTGATGTGAGTTTGAGGCTGAGCTCAGGGCCAGCCTGAACCACAAAGCGAGACCCTGTCTCCAAAAACCTAAAAATAAATAAATAAATAAATAAATAAATAAAATAAATCTCTCTTTTAAAAAAAAAAAAAAAAATGTGCAGTTCTTATGGAATTAGTGGGTTACAACATGCTTCCTGACAAAAATATGGTTCTAGAGATGCATAGTAACTGCCATAATTTGGATGAGGGGAATCTACTAGAAATCTTAACTTAATTTTCTAAAATAAATATTACATGGAATTAGAAATTTATTTTTAATTTGCCCTAAACACAGCCAGATGTCTGTGCATGGTAACTTCCGGCTTTGTGATATAATTTTATACTATGTGTTAGTGGTAGATATTCTTTTCTCTGAAAGAGGTAGAAATATGGCATAGGAGTCAGCAAACTATTATCCACCAGCCCAAACTCACTGCACTATATTATTTTGCAAATAAAGATTTATTAAAACAGCCATGCTTACTTAGTTCATATGGCCTATGGCATTTTTGTATCACAAGGATAGAGGAAAGTAGTTTTGACAGAGATCACCATCTGACCTTTATATATATAAAAGATCTCACAAACTCTGATACAGTGGCTAAACTGCATTGTTCTATCTTCTTACTATTGATTTTAATTTTCACCTTAATTCCAACTGTTTTTCCTCTTACTTTCTGATCAGTCTTAAGAATTCAATGCGTATATTTTGATTCTTTTGATGCTATACAACATGATAATACCTAATCATGGTACATTCATAGAAATCATCAACATAAGGTGCTCTTTAGAATCTTCACATTTTTTCTTTTGATATGTTTGATGAAATCAGTGTAATTTTTTTGTAGATCTGAAAATTTACATAAAAACTCTAATACCTGGATTTCTTATGACAGAATATCTTTAAGGCATTCCATATGTTAGTTTAGAATTCTTTCAATCTCATGCTGGTAATTGATTCTGATACTTATCAAAGTAATTCTCCTCCTGCACTTACTGAAACATTTTAATATATTTTTGCCAAATTTGTATATCAACTATCATAGAACCTATGGGACATAAAACAGAAGCATCTTCTTTATCCCTTGTCTGTACTATTTTTGCATCTCTGTATTCTTTCATCTACCAACATCTATTGTCACACTTCTCCTTTTACATTTATCCTTGCTACTAACCGTCCTGACTTCAAGTGGGAAGAGGTAAGTTTCCCCAGACAAGTTTGTTTCTGTTGTTATTTCTTGTTACTAATATAGTCTAGGGTAATTTCTGTCTCTGTTATGTACTCTGCATCTCGTGTGCTCTTCTACCTACATTCAACTGGCTACTTTTAGCATTTGCTATTTATCCACATAATAACAATAGTTCCATCTACAAAGATTTCAAGAAGAAAAAGTCCTCATTTACTGCTCCTGAAAAACTAGAAGCATAAGTGAATTACCCAAGCTAAAACTTGTTATTTTTTCTTTCTTTTATTGCACCTTCCTTTCTGTAAATTCCAGTAGGAAGTATCCCTGAAAAGGGGAAGAAGAGAAGACATTTCCCAAGATTTCCTTATAACCTTATTGAAGTTATTTTTCACTAACTTTGGTCCTGTGACCAAAGTTATTACTTCTATTAGGACTTAGACAAATAAGTAACTTGCCTCGGGCTCTATAATAAGATCACAGTGCAGAGATTTGATTACACAAAGATTTGAATGCAAACCTTATTATTTTTAACAGCTTTACTGAGGAAAAATTGATATGTGAAAATACTGCATTTAGTTAACATATTGTTTGAGTTTGTGTGTGTGCATGCACTAACACAACTATGACCATAATTAAGACAATAAACATGTCTATCACCTCCAAAAGTTTTTACATTCCCTCTTGCATTGGTTTTAGTTTTGTAATAAGTATGCTTATGATATATGCTCTCTTCAAATTTTATGTTAACAATGCCACCCTGCTAACCACAAGCACTACTTAGTACAACAAAACTCCAGAACTGTGACTTTAGGTATATCTGAAACTTTATAATCACTGAACAACAATTCCCCATTTCCCTTTTTCCCTATCTCCTCATAAACAACATTCTATTATTTTCTGAGTTGGTTATTTTAGAATTCTCATATAAGTGGAGTATGTAAAACTTGTATTTCTATCATTGGATTATCATATTTAGTACAAAGAAATGTGCTTCAATGTAAATGATCCAGGGCTTTCATAAGATTTCATTTTCTGACACCAAATCATGTCCCATTGTGCATGAATATCACATTTACTTTACTTATACAGAGCATAAGTACAGGTTTTGGCTATTATGAGTAATGTTGCAACAAACAGAAGACCACAGATACTTTAAATTCCTAATTTTTCCAAAAACATATTACAAACCCTCTGTTGGGGGATTTTCAATGCATTAACACAGGGTTTTGTTTGTTTTGAGACAGGGTCTGGCTTTTGTAGTTCAGGCTGGCCCTGAACTCAGCCTTGAACTCATAGCAGTTCTCCTGCTTCTGCCTCTCAAGTACAGGGATTAAAGGCATGAGCCACCCACACCCGGCAGTGTGGTATGCGGTTCTGATAGCTGGTGGACGTGAGTCTCCACAACCTTACCCAGCATTGTTGTATGGGGTTACAGGGAGCCCTTGCACTTGTAAGGCAGGCACTGGAACACAAAGCTAAATCACTTTCCCTTAACATTTTTTACCAAGATCTCATCAATCTATCCTGTTGGCATGTATTTTAATTATTAAGGTAGATTAGGCAGTATCTTTCCTTTTTATATTATTTAAACCATCAGTATGTGACACAGATACTATTTGGCTATCTATCACCAAAATAATCATAATTTCCTTTTCTCTGCTATTTTATGGACTCTCACAATTCTATATTAAAACCAATTAACAAGTCTTTATTCAATAAAGACTTATTTTATATCTTAGAATATTCAAGCTAAATGTGTTTACCATGTGTTGAAGAGAAAACATAATTTCCATTTTGTAAAGTTTTAAGAAATTTCAAGATATCCTTAACTTAAAATGGTTCAAAGTAGTTTAATAAATAATTACAAGTTATGCTGTAATGGACATTTAAATATGTCAGATTTTAATAGGAAATATGTTGGATACAGCATTGCCTATTCATCAAATTGTGTTCATCAACTAACAGTGATGTCTTTATTATGTTAAATTTTCATTAGAAATTTAGGCTGTGAACTTATCTTCTGTTTTTGAATGTAGGAGCTACTTCTGAAGCAAATGTAATCTTCCCACTATCCTTTCCCACTAGCTAACTCAATGAGAAAGCCACATGCCATGGAAGAGACTAGAGATGTTCTGTGAGATATTCTTGTTTGTGGAGGACTTATGAACAAAGCCCCGTGGGACAAAGAAATGGTTTCTAGAGTTAGGGGACATGGATACATAACGCCACTTTTCTTCTTAACAGTGCTGAGATTCTACTTTTGTTATCCAACTTTTGAGCTTCAATGTTTACTGCAAAGGAGAAGAAATTTTCACTTGTACCCTAGAGAAAGTGGAAGGTGATTTGGAATAGTGTTTTACAAAGTAAACTTTAGCACAAAAAACATGCAAAAGTAAGATCTGTTCATTTAGAAATTCAAATACTGCATTTGGACTAAACTGGCTCTGTTCTGACTTGGTACCTCTGGTAGAATGGGCAGAAGTCATCAAGCCCACAGTCAGGTCACTAGGTTTTTAAAACAAGCCCATGCAGAAAGCCTCTTCAATCAAGGTAATGCACTGATCACCTGCCCCTTTAGACTGCCGGAATAATAATGAATTTAGCTATCTTCAAAGTTAAATCAAAACCATTTGCACTTTCTCCTTGAAAGACGGGGTATGAATCCTGAGCCAAACTTTCCCTTAGAGGGGAAGCTCTGCATAGATCAAGGGAAAAAAGCTATTAAAAAAACCTAAGGTAAAAGTTAAAAGGGTATCTTACCAAAAATAAGTCATTTTTTAACCTTGCTGTATGGTGGATTATCAGTAATGATTGTTCATGTCCAATTTATCTCTTAAGTTCCCATCCTTCCTTCCTCTGAAAGTCTGGATGATTTCTTCATGTTCAACTACATTAACCTAGCGATGTAACAGCTGCCACTCAGAGACCTCTCTTTAATGAGAAAATAAACTGAAGACATTTGGGGAAAGTAGCTTAAATGGAATCTCATTAAGGCCACATTTCAGAAGGCCATCACCGTTAGCAATTATTCCAAGGCTTCAAACAGCAAAGAAGCTTCCAGAAATCCAATTTATGAGTGGTCTCTCAGTGGGAAGGGCCTGGGCTGCTGATATAACCTGTTTGGTCATTCTGATTATTGTGCAGTATGGTTTTTTGTTTGTTTGTTTGTTTGTTTTTGTTTTGTTTTTTTTTAACTGGTGGCATTTATACTCCTTCATTTTCTTACCTACCAAGGAATGTGTTTGTATTTTATTTTAGCAGGAAACTTATCTATAATCCTTGCAAGAGGGAGAACAACTGAGATCCCATGTTAAAGAACTATTCCTCACTATGCCAACTTTACGACTCTTCTAGACTGTTCTTAAATGAGGGTTGACCTATGAGAAAACAGAAAGGGAGCAGTGTTCTCAGTACTGTCCTTCTCAGCAGTCCTGAAAACAAGTTTCTATTCCAAACGGAAAGGAACAGACAGGATTTGGATTCCCAAGAACATCACTGCTGCTTGTTAAAGAAAATACTCTTTCCTAAATTGTTTGTTTTTCTTTTGCTTCTTTTTAGATAGGAGAACTGCATACAATAAGATACACATCTACAGTCTTAAAAGCTCTCCACTTTGTGAAGTAGACAAAGGCATGCCAAATTTCAGTTAAAACTGTAAGCCTGCATTGTCATCTAACATCACTATGGAAAGTCGTGGTTTTTGTTTCTCTCATAAAAACACTATGAAAATGTTGGCTTTATATAGCATAAATGTGAAGTTAGGGAAAAAACATCTAGATGTCACTGAGCAGTTTTTTTTCTTACCCTTTTTTTCCTCTCGCATGTTCTTTCTTTTATCCTCTAAATATCTTTCAGGAGCAGATTTCTCAGGCTCATTCAATGTGTGGAATGTGTCTGGGAAATGTTTGTATTTAGGTCAAAGTTTAAAGAAATGTATCAGATTCTGTTTGTGAAATTTCAGAGGTCAGAAGGCTCAAGAGAGAAAAGAGGAGGCAACAGGTAACTTAACTATAGTTAGGAAGATACTTTCATGCTCTGATGTGACATCAGAACTCAAGGAAATTTCAGTCTAACCTATCAATCATCAATCATCTACCTTGGTAAAATGGTTCTTAGTTACTTTTTTTTTTTTTTTTTTTTAGGTTTTTGGAGACAGGGTCTCGCTTTGTGGTTCAGGCTGGCCCTGAGCTCAGCCTCAAACTCACATCACAATCCTCCTGCCTCTGCCTCCTGAGTGCTGGGATTACAGGCGTGAGCCACCACGCCCGGCACTGTGGTATGTGGTACTGGTTGCTGCTGGGTGTGGGTCTCCACACCC